>PVJS01020862.1:0-32142 GCA_004027185.1 Glis glis
TGGTGGTGCACGCTTGTAATCACAGTACTTTGGGAGGCGGAGACCAGAGGATCCGGGTTAGCGGCCAGCCTCAGCTCTCTCTCTCTCTCTCTGTCTCTCTCTCTCTCTCTACTTTAGTGAGGCCCTCCACAACTTCGTGAGACCCGGTTTCAAAATAAAGTATAAAAAATAGGGCCGAGGGCGTAGCGCGGAGGTAGAACGCCCCTGGGTTCAATCCCTGGTACAGCAAAAAAAAAAAAAAAAAAAAAAATTATATGTTGGCTCATCAAAATATTTTGGTAAAAATCAGCTAAAAAACTCAGTCAAAATATTGTTTGTCAATTTTTTTTAAACAAACTTTACTTGACATCTGATATTATTTTGTCCAATAGCTTACTGGAGCTGACACTCTTCAACACTTCAGCAAGCCTCATGCCTCTACTTTCAACACATTTCCCAATATGACTATGGCTCCTGAACTCCATCACTACCACACTGGTCCAGCCCTGGCCATTTGTCACTTGGACTATCCTTCTAACCTCTTCACTGATCTTCCTGCTTCCAATCTTGCGCAGAAGAACAGAAGTCAGATACTTTTAATGTCTATTCACAATCTTCCAATGAACACAGATTATACTTAGACTACAGTAAAACCACACTATTTTCTGTGGCCATTAAACCACTACAACATCCACCCATGGTGTATTTTCTGACTTCATCTCCAACCATTTCTCCTTCCTCCACTCCTTTCTAGCCTGTGCAGTTTTCTTTTCTTCTCTCCCCCCCCCCCTTTAATGATGGAAGCTGATTCCTGCCTCAGGGTCTTGGGACTTGCAGATCCTTCAGACTTAAATATTTCTCTTCCATATTTTCGGTGACTCCCTTTTTTTATCCTTCCAAAAAGAATTTTTCTGTGACCACCCTTCTTAAGATAGTCATGTTTTACACTGTCACCTTTCCTGCTTTTTCTTCATCATGTTTACTGCTATCTGAAGTTAAGATAGGAATTTATTTGCAAGTGTGTTTTTGGTGAATCTTGTCTGCCATGAAATGCATGAAGCCTTGCGCTTTCTCTGTCTTGTGTGTTGCTGTTTCCCCAGCATCTAATATAGTGCCTCAACAATGAAAATAAAGGAATTTATATGTGAGGAAATATAGGGAAAGTAAATGGCTGAGTTTTGGATCAAGTTGGTTTATACTGACACTTAGTTAAAGAATCATTTGTCCATGCCCAAGTCTGCTAGTATAAATCATCTCAAATGCTCGATGCCACATTTGTAGATCTCTGCTAGACCTATGATATTTGCCACAAGTGCTTCTCTTAATCTGGTCCATAGGGGCAGTATTTTGCACACTGGAAATACTGAAGTCCAACAGGTAGATATAAATATAGATATACATATACATATGTATATATACACATATATACATACATATATGTGTGTGTGTGCTGATTAAACATTAAAAAGCATGGCATAATGTAATTAATACCAAAATTCTGATTCAGGCCTATTTTCCAAGCCTCAAAAATAATAAACACAACTGATATCTGAGATCTTTTCACATCAATTTCAACATGTTCAAAACTGCATTCATTATTTTATACCAGATTTTTCTTCCCTGTATTATTATTGTTATTTATTTATTGGTTGGCAGCAAGTAAACAAATATGGTATTTTTTTGTTTTTTTAACGCACTTTTATTGGTGCTCTGTAATTATACATCATAATGTAGCTCAGAGTGATAGGAACATCCATGGACACAGCACTTGGTGTGTTTCCCTCGGGATCCCACCCCGCTCCCTCTTCTTCCCCGCACATGTTATTCAGATTGGTGTTGTTAATTTTGTATATGTGCATAGCATTATTTGAACTCTTTCCTTCATCAAATCTCCCAACACCATTTCCCTCCCCTAGATCAGCTCCCTTGCTCCACTGGGGTTTCTCTTCCTTTATCTAGAATACCTTTTAAATAAATGACACCATGCTCTAACAGGTCATCAAGTTAAAAACATGGGAATCACCCTATATATTCCTGTAAACAATTCCTCCCATATCCCTCCGTCCCCTCAAACTCAAGTCACTGTTTATTCTGGAGCTTGCAGCCTTCTCTTGAGCTCCCCTGCCCCTGTCTTAGCTGAGGACCTCACCTTCTGGGTGATTGTAGCCCTCTGTTAGCTGTTTCCTTATCTGTTACTCTAACAATCTCTAAAAATTATTTTATCTGTAAGCATGGTTGTCATATAAAAATGTAACACTGATTGCATTACTCCTCCTCTTTGAACTCATCAGCCCTTTCCAGGGCTCAGAAGTCCAGATTTTTCAGTGTGGTCATAATGGCCTCTGACCCCTCCCTTTAGCGGACTTCATCTCCCACTGTATCTCTCCCACCCTCACTTTCCATCCAAAGTGGGTAATCAGGGTTTTCCGAAGACACTGCTCTTCCATGCCTCCTACTACTGCACAGATTCTCCTCCTTCCTGAAGTAGTATTCCACGTGCTATGCCTATGTTTACCCTTTAAGGGTTTCATCTTTTTGAAGCCTATTTCTACATCTCTCACAATCTCCTAAGCCCACCTCCTGCCCAACAAAACTATTTTCTTCTCTGGGTATATAACTCTTATTATGATAGTTCCTATTGCGCTGATTATAATTACATAATTATGTTCTTCTCTGAACTAAGTCTATGAGAAACTTGAGACTAGGTGGCATATTTTACTATTACAATGTCTGGTACCTAACAGTTGTGGAATAAATAGTAGTTGAGGTAATGGATAAACAAGTGAACAGATGTAAATTCTGTTTTCATGAGCTTTAGTGATTTTGGAATTGGGGGCAACTGATAAAACATACATTTTAAAAACAGAATTATTAGCAAGGTAAAATATATAGAAAATGTAAGTTTTAACATTTCTTGGTTTCTTTACTAAAAATAAACCACTATTATTTTTCATAATCAAGCTTTCAACATGTAGTATTTTTTCTTTAGCATATCCCTTTCTAATTCATTCTATATCCATTGAGTTAGTACTGATTATAATTAATTGTTTTGATCTTCATGTACATGTCACATGGACTTCCATAGGCATTCCATTACAATTAAACATACATTAATGGACATTTAAAACATGCCGCCATTTTTTAATAAAACTTATATCTGTGGTCCACTGCTGGTGAAATGACCCAATAATAGATCAGAACAGTAGTTTGTAATTTTGATAGAGAACACATTTGGCTTTCAAGTTTTTAAATCAAGGCCCCTTTCCAGTTGGTTGAGTACCAAATGCATTGCCTAGATTCGCTTTACATATAAGAGCATTATCTATTGTCATGGGCAGATTTAAACACAGAGCCAAGAATAGCCTAACTAGATTGAGTCTGGAGCTACTGTCTGGGCATGTATTTAAGAATTGTGTTAAACTTCTATTGAAAAATAGGAGATGGTAGTTTAAAATATTTGTTACTCCACTCTCAAATAAATTAGAGATTTTTAGTCTTTTTAAAAAATTTTATCTTCTTGCTTTCATTATCAAGACTGGCATTTGTTCAAAAATTCTTCATATACTCTATTTTAAGATTTTCCATCAGTGTCTCAGATTGGCCTAAGATCACATAGAGGTGTTTCACATTTCAGATTTCAACTGTGTAGGCTTCATTTGTGTCTGTTTTATATTTGGGGGATCTGTTTCAGGTTTCTTTGGGGGGAAAGGTGGAGGTAGGGTTCTGCAACTAAAGGAAGTTTTCAAACCATTGCTCTACTGTTTGAAAATTGTTCTACTTATCACTTCATAAAATTTTGGAAGGAGAAGATGGCTGTTATAAATATACATTTCAATAAAGGTGCAATAAATTCACCTTTCATTTGGTAAAGATATCTTTATCTTTCTTTTAAGACCAGTGGGTAAATACAATCATCACTTTTATACAGTCTACATAAACACAGTGTTTGCAAGGGTCGAACGCACTCCTTTCCTTCTTTTGGAAAAGGCAAATTCTTACCCAGTCTTCTTTCATCTTCTGGAGAGACAGGGTTCAGTGTAAAAGATATTCTGGAAGAATAAGAAGAGATCACAATTATTTAGTGCATCCAACATCTACATTAAACTGTCAGCAAAATCTGTATCTAAAGAAGTAACTTCCATTTAGATTGCAAAGCAAGAGAGCTTGTTTTTTATTTCTTTTCTGTAAGCTCTACTAGGACTGACTCACAATGGCTGAGGTTCATGTGACATTACTATGAAAGGAGCATGGGCACCTTTTGCTAGAATCACCCTTTCCATACTAGAATCCTTCCAGACTCTGGGAACCAGTCAGTTTCAGTGGTCTTATTTCTTTGGACTTTAGAAAAGCACCCAGCATGAGGTAAGTCTAAAAATCAGGAAGGCTGATTTGGTAGATACATGGATAGATAGATACAAATGATCTCTATCTATCACCTGTATATAGATTATATAGAATGAAAGATGTGTTCATTCCACATTTCAGGGACTCTGTGTACTAATACCTAGTGTGGTGATAAGCAGCATGGTAGAAAGAATAGGTATTCTGAGGTTAGACAGACCTGCCTCTGGTTATATGCTTCTGCTCTGTGGCTTTAAACAGTTTATCTGACTCTCTGAGTATTAGTTTCCTCATCCATAAAAATGGCCAATAAAACATTCTTGTGGGCATTGAATAGGTTAATCACATGTAAAGAATCTATTATAATTCTGGCATGAACTAAGTAGTCAATCAAATTGGTGAAGTCCTTGTGGCAGGGGTAAGTAGTTAAAGCACCAAGTTATAATTAAGAGTACTTGTCTCACTGGAGCACAGCTAGAAATAGCATATAAATTTCCAAATTGTTGATCAAAATATTAGGCACCCTATTAAACAAGAAATAGAAAACCATATAGTTTCAGGATGAGCTTAGTATGATAACACCCTCAAGTATTTTTTTTTTCTGAATATAGAATGTTCAAAATATATATTTATTTCTCTTAAATATGTCAAAATGTCTATGAGAAAATGTTTACCAGATATCCCCCAAAGAGAAGACCAATTAAATATTTTACATGTTTGGTCCAATGTGTATTACAATTCTCCATAAGCTCAGAGAACAATGTTCATGAAGTTATTTGATTTAGTTAAATCTTGTTGAAACTGGGACATTGATATGTTCTTACCACCAAGAACCTAAAAGAGCCTTTCTAAAATGGCATATTTTTATTTTTATTTATTATATATATATTTTTTATTTATAAAATATATAAAATATAATATATATTTTTATAAAATATAAAAAATATATATTATATTTTTATTTATAATGGTGAGTTTGGAGTCTTTAATATTTTTCCTAAATTTGGAGCCCAGTGCCTAATTGCTTTGTAAATCTTAGTTTATTTTTTTAAAAATACCCCCCCCAAATGCTTCCTGATCAGCGAGACTATATCAGGATAAAAACAGAAATGAGATCAATCAGCTGGAGTATATGCTCAGTTTTTGACCAAAAAGTAGATGGTAAATGTTTGCAAAATTCCATGATTCTCTATTGTCAGGTGTGCAGGACTCAATTCAATGTGATCCTGAAAAATATTTTCTTAATGTGCTGTATTAAATGAGCTATTTTGCTACTTTCTTCTCACCTCCATTGCAACCGAATCTCCTGAGACTCATTTTCTCACAGATTGCATGGGTTACTACTAATAACTAACTAAAATCTGAAGTCGTTTATGTTTATGTGATTCTTTTCCCACACTACAGCACATTATGATGAATCTGGCCAGTGTTTCCAGTTTCAACCTTCATTGAAGATTTATTGTTCAAGTAATTTGAAACAAGCCCAAAATATGAGAAGTTAAATGTGAGAATTTAAGTCTTCAAAGCCCCCTCTTGCTGGGTTCCACCAGATCTTCAATAAGATACTTGTGAGATTTCTCCCACGCTTTAGGAATCTTCTATTGTATAAGAATTATAGAACATCGTTTCTTCTGCCTCCCATATACCTTAAATATTTCCAGTACAATAGGAAAACGATAGTTAGAAATATGATGAGCAGCAAAAGATTGAAGTCATAACAAAGGGTCATAACTTTAAATTGGGGGTCTTTTGTGGTATGAATCTGGCATGTCTCCCAAAGCTCATGTGTGAGACAATGAAACAATGTCCAGAGGTGAAATGATTGGCTCATGAGGCTATGACCTCATCAATGGATTAGTCTATTTGTTGGATTAATAATTTGAATGGATGTGCATGTATGTCACTATCACTATGAACTACATTATGATGTTAGACCACAATGCACCAATAAATGTATATAAAAACAATTTCAATGATAACATTGAAAAAATAATTTGGATGGATTTACTGGAAGGTGGTAACAACTTAGGCAGGTGAAGCATGGATGGAAGTAGGTCACCAGGGGTGGCCTTGGAGACTGTCTTTCCTATCTTCTCTGCTCCCTGGCTGCCATGAGCTGAGCAGCTTTCTTTTGTCAGACCCTTACACCATGATATATCGGTCTTAGAGTCAGCTAACCATGTTCTGAGTCCCATAAAACCATGAGACAAAATAAATCTTTCCTCCTCTAAGTTGTTCTTTCAGATACTTTGATCCAGGGACTAACAGCTGACTAACACAGGATGTTTCTTCAAGCATCATTGAGATATTTGTGAAATTTGAAGGCTTTATGAAGTACTAAATGATCTATTACTTTATGCTTCCTCCGCATGGAAATATAAGTTTTGACATTCTCATTCTAAAAATTGCTATCTATTTCTCCAGGTGACCCTTGCCAATTAATGAAAAAAGCAAAACAATTGGTTATCTGAATAAAAATTACTCATTTTATCTCACATAGGTTCATTACTACTCAAGATATTAGTTTCTTCACTTTTCACTGCAATAAGAAATAATTGTGCCAACTTTCTTCCACATAAAAAATCTCGAACAACTATTTGCTAAGAACTGTCTCTTTTTGTTGTGTTCCCATGGAATTCGTATCTTATCATTTAAATAATATTCAATATAATTCATCAGAGGACACTGAGGAAGAAAGGGTATGCAAGTTCCTTCCAAAAAATAACTTATAGCTCATCTGCCACATTCACCATCTCACTTGAAAAACAAAGTTATGCTGAAAATTGAATAAATATTAAAATCAGATAGCCCAGATCTTAAATGGTAAGTTTTCTATCTCTGAGCTATATGACTTTTGGAAAGATTACTTCTCATTTCCGAGCTTCTAAATTTCCACATCTGTAAAATGGGAACAGAAATGACTATTTACCAGAAGTTCTAGTAAGCGCATGATGATATACCTGGCATGCAGTAAGCAATTTTAAAATGTCAGTTTATTCTCACACTTACCCCCTCAAGTCTCATGCTAATTAACTGCCAGCAATTAAGTACATTTAATGCTTAAACTTGCCGTGAAGTTTAATGTTTTGCAGCTACAAGCTGAAATTCACAATTCACAAATGTTTTATGACTAATTTAGTATAGATCAAAATATTCCAACAATTAAATTCCCATGATGAGTGTTTTATTTTAGATTCTTTTTAACTATTATAGAGTGCATGTATGGAAAATACTCTGGAGTTTTAATTATATTTTCTCAACTCAGATGGATTGATTCTACAACTCTCTCAATTTTGGTCTTCTGGATTGCTATGATAACCTCCTGAATGAGCTCCTTGATTCAGCCTGTGTACTGTAGCCAGTGATTATCCTAAGACATATATGATCCTCTCTATACTTTTCCCTAAGATCTTCTATGGCTCTCCATTACCTTAATAATGGAGTTCAAATCCTTCACCTGACATTTTAAAAACCAAATTGTTTCATCCTTACTTTATTTTCTAAATTACCTGTCCATCCTCAAAATTCACATTCTCCACACAGCTACATAAATAGCCAAGCACATAAGCTCACAATCCACAGTGCTGCACACTCAACACGCTGAACTTTATTTCTCAGTATGATTGTACAAACACTTCCTTTGATATGAAAGTCTGCTTTTGCCCACACAAGCGTTGCCATCACACCATTTCTGTCCAGGACTAACTCATCCACATTGTTTTACTCACAGAGGTCTTGTATGGAAGGCAAAGTAAACTTTCAAACTAACCTTCTATTAACTATTAACTTTGGACAACCTACTTAAGAAACAGCTAACTAACTACCTTAAGGCATTGAAGAGCAAGCAAAACAGTTATTTTTGAGGAGGATAGACATTTAGGGAAAGGGAAGGGCTCCTGGTGGCTTTCTTATTGGTATTGCTGTCATCAGAGTATAGGCTCCAATCTGGGCCACGCATGTGCTGAACATGCTCATCTGAGGAATGTAATCAAATCCAGAGTCTCTAAAACATAAACCTCTGCGGTATCCAGGAGACAATCCAAAATTGCTTTCATGGAAAGAAATAGAAAAATATAAGCCATTCTCAAAAGAAAAGACATTTCAAAAGAAAAGAAGACTGAGATACCACAGTTATTGAAATTAGCACACAGGATTTTTTAATATGCTTTCATTGGTACATTATTGTATCACATCATAATATAAATCAGGTTGATAGTGACATACATGCACACAACACTTGGTGCCCCCCCGCCTCCTCATTTCCCCCCGTCCCAATACAGAGTACTGAGATTGACCTTGGTATATTCACGTATATACTTATAATAGATGGTAGTATTTCCATTAATGAACCTCAGTCTTCCCCCTTCCCTTCCCTTAGACCACCTTCCTGGTTCCACTGAGGTTTCTCCTCCATTGTCTGGAGTCCCTCTGGTATCCCAATTACTCCCTAGCGTGTGCATATTAGAGAAAACATATGACCCTTTACTTTCTGTGACTGGCTAATCTCACTTAACATAATGTTCTCCGGGTATTTCCATTTTCTTGCAAATGACATAATTTTGTTCTTCTTTATTGCTGAGTAGAATTCCATTGAGCACAGAGGATTTTGAATCGGCCATCATTGCACTTGTAGCAACATAAAGAAAACTATCTAAAATGGGTTAAAATGTAAAGAAAACATCTCTGCAGTGGAGAGAAAATATAATAAAACAAAGTAAAAATTTATAATAAAAAATAAAATACATGAAATCAATCATACTCTTCCAGAAAACATTTCTACACCCCCATGCTTCAGTTAAAATTAACCTTCTCATTATAGATTAATATTTGTATTTCTACTATACCAATTTTCAATCTGTTTCCTATGATTTACTTATGTACATCTCTATCTTCCTAGTTACAAATTCCTGACATCATTTGTTAAAGGCTATCTTTCAGCAGCAGAAAATGAGTATGAACTCTCTGAATTGACGACATTGTGAAATAGGTACCGTCTCTAGTATTGGAGTCAGACCAATATCTATGTTTGAATTACATCTCCAGCAATTTTGCTTAACCCATCTAAGGTTCAGATTCTGGATCTGCAGAATCATCATAGTACTATGTATCTTTTGTGACAATTAAATGAGATAATGCATATAAAGCACTCAATACAGTTACTAATTTATTCTACAAAAATGTAGAAGTCAAATCAGGAATTCTGCTAGGTGTCAATAGAGCAGTTAGGAAGACCTGTACGATCTCTACTTTCTTGGAGTTTACAAATAAGAAAAAAGAAACACATTAAACAAGTAAAGAAATTAACAAAATTACTCTTGATTTCATAAGGTGCTCTGAAGAAAATAGATGCTAACTGAATGAGAGGAGTTAATTCAGTAACGTCTCAGTGAATGATGGCTATTTTTTGCTATATTATATAATCCCCCACAGCACTACCACCATGCTTTATAAAAAGTACATTCTGAATGAACATTTGTTAAATGTACATTCCTGTGGTTTAATTTGCACTAGGTAACTTGAAAGAAAGGGTCATGGGCTGTATGACAAGTCCTTAACCATGAGGGCTGAGCCCACATCTCCTGTCCTGCTCCACTCCTTCTAAAGGCTTCAACCACTTCAAAAGAAAAAAAAAAGTACTTGTTTAAATGCAATGCAGTAAGTTCATTAATTAAATCTGAAAGAACCAAGACGGAGCACTCAGGGGAGTGACAAATTTGAATTTGACTAGCCAGATTGTTTTTCCTGGGAGGAGGCTTTAAGCAGCTAATCTAGGGAGGGAAATTTGTTGTTAAAAGCAAACATTAGAATATAATAACTAAACAAGTGGTTTGACATGTGGTGCATTAATTGTGCTAATTGTAGGTTAAGAAGAGGTAGATCTCACACTGCTAAGTGTTGATTACAAGCTGCAAACCCCTGCACAGGAATTGAGTTTTTGTGCTTTAGCCAAGAGGTTTTGCTTTTATTCAAATCTGTTTGGGTATGGAGTGGAGAAGCATTGCTAGGAAAACAATTAGATTAGTTTGTGACACTAGACCCCTCAGGGAGAGTTTTAGGGAGCTGCTATGATTAAACCCTTAGGACACAATTTCGGACAAACCTTTCTACGGCAGAGGTCCCTAATTCTCATCCCTGCCCTGCCACACCAGCACACAGAACATCCCAAGGTCATACTCACGAATGAAAACAGACTTTAAAAAAAAATAATATATACACAAAGCCTTTGCATTGTTGGGAATAAATGCACGCAAGAAGAAACATAAACAGCAGTCATGTTTGTTTTCTTTTGAAAAGTACCAATTTCAAAACACAACTGAATTCCCTCTGTCTCATTTCTGTTAACAGGACTCACTAGATCTGAAAAGGGTCTTTGTTTGTTTGTTTCTTCTGGTTTGTTTTGTCCCTGGCGGCTAGATGACTCACAAAATGTACAACGTGTGCCTGTGACTAAAGCCTAAAACTTTAAAATGGGCCTCAAGTTTCTTCGGAATTTATAAGTGTCCCTGTGTGCTCTCTGGTTCACAGACATTTCTATTGTTCTAAGGGTTAAAAACTGCACGATCACAATGACAAGCCTTATTACTCAGTCAAAGTAAATGGATCACCACATAACCTTTCAGAAATGTTCTTCCTTAAGCTATTAAAACATTCCCTGCCCTTAGATGACAACAATTTCTCTGCCTTTTGAAATTTCTTTTCTATCCTGCAGAGTTCATAGAGATATGCTTGGTTAAAATCAACTTATATAAAACTATGCACTGTAAATTCTGACACTTCTGTTTGAATCTCTTTTCAAACACTTGTCTTTGCTCACCATAATAGATGTCAGTTCTTCTGATGTAGTTCAAGCACGAGCTTCGTATGAAGACTCAGCTATGTCTATTGCATTTCTGAAGCTACTACTCACTGAAGTTTTGTGCTGTTTGACATCAAAGATAGGCAAGAATCACCTGCTGAGTTCACATGCATGGAGCAAAACATCTTCAAATCACTTTTGCTAGACAAAAGTTTTTTTTTTAATATTAAGCTTTCACTCTCGTGTGGACTTAAAGACAAATGCAGCCCTCATTAAGGTCTCAACATTGTATTATTAAAATATGCATAGGAAGTCTCTGAATTTAGCTAACTTTTAAACTAAATGCAATTTGTGTAGTTGCTTCAGATTTGAACTCAGCTGCAAAGAATTCAGCATTATTCAGACATTCAAAATGTGATTTTTAATTCAGTACGCAGTTATTTTGCTCAAAGGTAAAAAAAAAGCACTTTGAACATCCTCAAATCAAAAGAGAATCTTCTAAGTATTTCCAATTTTAATAGATGTCCTTGACATTAATTTGAGAGATGATCCCATTCTAAATAAATGTACACAGATTACTTGAAAATTATAGATTTTTACTTTAGAATGTTTCCCTGAAATTTTAGACATACTACAAATAATACAATGTATGCCTTTTGGGGGGGAGGATATCAGCAATATTTTGAAATATTTTACTAAACAATCTAATTGATTGTTACTCTTATGAAACATCAACAGTTCTAGTAACAGTATAAAAGCTAAAATAAAGAGTTGGAAAAACAAGAATTGTAATGTTTTTCATGTCTGTGATGTTCTAAATAAAAGTTGTAAAATTTGGGCTTCCAATGACCCGATAATTAAACTCACCAAAAATGTAAGTGAATGATAGACCAGTGAGGCAGGGACTTGGGCTTTGCCAAGGGACAGTCTCTTGGTGATTTGCTTTTCATATGCGTCTAGTTTTCAAATTCTGGCTTTCACATAACAGCGATGTTTTAAAAATTCAGGAGGATATTATAACATCTGCAAATATACTTAGTATATGTTTAAATACATATATAGTTTATTGTTGGCACTATATATAAAAGTAAGGGCGTTTTTATAGAAAAAGCTGAGAACCTTTAATTTATTTTATATCACCTGATTCCTTTCATTTGCCTTGCATCAGTATTAGGAATACTGATGTATTAGGAAACTCATGTTTTTCATATTCAGCCTACATACGCCCTGTGCTAATGTGTGGTCACAAATATCATTCAGCCAGAATTGTCTCAATGGTAAAGAGTTCACATATAGCACAAGGACAGAAGAGAAATACGCAGGGAGGGTTTTTTCTTTTTATTTCAATCCACAAAACGAATGCAATGGAGAAAGATAGAGATAAAATGTCATGTCAATATAATCCCTTAGCTAACTAGTCAACCAGAGAATGACCACTCAAGTCCAGAGCACCTATGTCTTTCTTTATTGCAATCGTATTTTGAATTATCTTTCTATGCAGTGAAAGACTGATTAAAGAAATGTTCTCAGTTTTACATCCTGAAAAGGGTATGGTTAGGAATAGAATAAGTTCAGGGTTGAGCAAAGGTTATAAAAGAGCAAATGAAGGAAGGAAAACACCAGAGTAATAGCTAAATAACATTTAAATCCTATTCTAATTTTATAAACCATCATTAATAGTGAATATCCTAAATGTAATTTAAACAAAATTTTGAGTGTTTGTTAGATGCTATTTGCATCTCACCAAAATCCAGGTTCATCGTTTCTTCCTGAGTACATAATTATGCAACTTAACTTGCAGTTAAGTATGGTCATATTATTGAAATCAAACCAATGAAGTATGGCTGGAAGTAATGTGTGCCACTTTCAGGTCCATACGTGGCCCATGAAATCCTCCCTTGACCTGTTCCCCATGATCTTTTCTGCTTTCAGCTTGGAAAGCATGTGTTGAAAATTTTAGTCTGTGGCAGTCTAGATCTCTATAGAAGAGAAGTATTCCCTTACTCTTAGACTTATTAACCCACCAGAATAGCTACAGGCACCTGAAATAGACTTGTATTGTGTTCTCATCATACATTTTGGGTTCTACTTTTTTTTTTCTTTTTTTGCGGTACCGGGTATTGAACCCAGGGGCATTCTACCTCCGCACTGCACCCCCGGCCCTATTTTTTTTATGCTTTATTTTGAAACCAGGTCTCACGAAGTTGCGGAGGGCCTCACTAAGTAGGGAGAGAGAGAGAGAGAGAGAGAGAGAGAGAGAGAGAGCTGAGGCTGGCAGCGAACCCAGATCCTCCAGTCTCCGCCTCCCAAAGTACTGGGATTACAAGCATGCGCCACCACGCCCGGCTGGGTTCTACTTCTTATAATAACAGAGAGTCTACTATCAACCTCTATGTTGAGATCCAATCATAACAGCAGTTAGACTACCAATAACCTACAGTAGTGAGTTTTGTTTTTAAATTATCTAACAAACTTTTACTATTTGATTAGCAAAGGTGTGTATTTTGCACCACATTGTCCATGAACTGTCTGTCACACAAATATTCCCTTGATCTTCTAAGAAGAATGGCCTCTGATATAAGATAGCACTCTACCAGTCAGAGATGATGGGGTATTGCCAGTATGGCTAAATATCTCCTCTGAGAAACCTGTCACTTAGATAAATGAAGGGAAAGACTAGGTGGAAATATAGGAAGAAAATGAACATATATCTAAAAATCAGCAAATCTATCATGCTACACAGATAGATTCTCCTTCAAAACTTTTAAGTACAAAGCATTAGAGAAAGTTTCTTTTTCTGTTACTGTTGCTACTTGACAAATCACCCCAGAATTTAGAATCATAAAATAGTATTTTATTATGCTCATGGATTATGTAGGTCTAGAATTGGAATTGTCAGAGGAATGGCTCCTCATGCTGTGGGTCTCTGGTGGGAAGGTTCAAAAGCTGAGAGTGAATTAACAGCTAGGGGTTAGAATCATCTAGATGCATCTTCACTTTCATATCTAGTGATTGATGATGATTGTCAGCTGGGACCCAAGTTGGGCTGTCAGCTAGAACATTATCATGTGACCTCCCCGTGTGGACTCTCAGCATGGGTTTGTTTGAGCTTCCTCCCAGAATGGTGGATGGATTTTGAGAACAATCATTCCAAGAGAAACTGGTAAAAGCCTTGGAAGTTACGTGGAATCATAGTCGCAAATTTGTCCAGATTCAAGAAAACAAAGATTCTATCTCTCAGTGGACAGAGCGGCAAAATCACATTATATAAATATCCATGTAGAATGGGAAGTATTATAATAGCTATCTTTGAAAAACATGCCACAAGGTCATTAAATGAAAGATCAATACATAGAAATCATATACAGCTAAGTCAATAGAGAAGAAATTATACAGAACTGCTAAGTCAAAAGAATGGAGAAAGAATTTTGCTTCTGACTAAGTTGGAGAAGCTGCTACAAACGGAGTTAGTTTACAAAAGCCGTGGGTAGTGAGATATATGTTTTTGTATGAAACATATATGCATATATGAACATGAATATATATACACATGCACATGCTTGTATATATGTATAACTGTGCTCAAAAAGTATTGATATTCATGATAAATTAAAAACTCTTACAAATTAATAATGAAAGACAGTCAACACAATTTTTTAAATGGACAAAAGTCATAAATGGGCACTTTTTAAAAATACCTAAAAGGCAAATGGGCTTAATTCCATCAGCTAGCTAGTGGAGAAATAAACATTAAAAACAAAAATGTACTATTGCATGACCGCTTGAATAGCTACCGTTTTAAAAAAACAACCATACAAATGTTGGTGAAATTATGCAGCAAGCAATGAGAACATACACTGATAACACATCTTTAGAACATTATTTGGTAATATCTACTAAAGCTGAGTTTACACATACTGTATGATTCAGAAATTTCACCCACTGCTATATACCAAGTGAAATGTATGCATATGGTTCATCAAAGACACATGTGAAAGTGATTATAGAAGTGTTATTCATAATAACCAAAATTTATAAGCCACCTAAATGTCCATCAACAACAGAATGGAAAAATAAATTACAGTATATCAATGCAGTAGAATTTTAATAAGCAATAAATATAGCAACTGTTACCTATAACTTCAAAGAATGAAATGGATGATTTTAACAGACATAATGTCAACTGAAAGGGGCCAAATAGCAAAAGACTATATATGATATGGTTCTGATTATGTGAAATTCAAAACCAGGAAAAACTAATGCATGATTACACCTACAGGGGATGAATTTAGGGTATGTACCTTATATCTTAATCAATCCATTTCAGTATAATAATGACAATGAGATACTAGAGTAGATTGTGCCCTTTTCCTCTGAGGCCTTAAGTATCTAGGTTTGAACTTGGTGGAAAACACAATAAAGAAAAAGAGGCCTAACCCAGTTTATCAGAAATCAACTATATGATGTATCTAAAATTTACTGTCCCTAAAAATTTCATATAATTGATGAGTATTTACTGTGTGCTGTTCATATTCACCTGTTCATCTTTCTATCATTCATCCAACCATCATTCATTCATTCAGTGATAAACACCAGGCACTATACTGGGGATACAAAAATGAACCAAACAAAAACTCTGTCTTCATAGAGATTACATATTAGTTGTGGATGAAGTGGGTAATATACAATAAAGGCATAAATTAGTAAGACATACTAATAGCCAGACACAGTTCACACATCTGTAATCCCAGTTCTTGGGAGGCTAAGACAAGAGGATCACAGGCTCGAGGCCAGCCTGTGGGAACTTAGGGAGATCCTGTTTCAAATTAAGAAATAAAAAAATGGCTTGGGTGTAGCCCACAGATAGGGCACCCCTGGGTTCAATCCCCAGTAACACTCATACACCCACACACACACACACACACACACACACACACACACACTAATAAGAAAATAATATGCCCTATGGGAAAACATGAAATGGAAAGAGAAAAAGGAGTCCTGGAGTACAGAGAAAGCTTCGGTGTTTATTACAGTGGAAAAGATTCCAGGAGAAGACACGACATTGGGATACAGAACTGAAAGACAGGAGGGAGCGCAGGATGCAGCCCCTGTGCTCTGTTCAGCAGCAAGCACTCCTCAGGGGCCAATCTGGGCAGGGAATACCAAGAAGTGCATGAACTTTGGGTGGGTGGGTCTGTCTTTGATCGCAGGTGTGTCACACATTTCCCCATTTCCCCTATAACCATCACCCCTGTACCCTAGGAGCATAATCTCCGAGAACTCCCCAGGCGGGGGACACTCTTGCTTCGGGGTTAGTGGACTCATTTGCCCTCTAACTTCCAGGTAATTTGGGAAAACGGGTGCTACTGGCTGGAGGCCAATGGGAGCAAGAGCTCTCTGGAGTACTCTCAGTATTCATTCTTGGATGTCTGCATTTCACTACTGAAGACCTTGATGCTTGTCAGGTGGTCCACTTCCAGAACCATAGCTGCTCTTGGGGGCTTCTGGAAACACCCTGGTCTTTTGCAGCTTCAGGCTTAGGGAGACTAGCTACTCCCCACTTCACTCACTGCCGGTGCTTCGCATCCCTTCTTAACCCCACCCCTCCTCTCTAACAAATTTTATTCACTGTTTCCTTCCTTTCAAATTACCCCCTTTGAATGTGCCATCTGTTTTCTGCCAGCATCTTGTCAGGAAGAAAAATTCTCTATTTACTATCTTTACTTTTCTGAAACTGTTTCCTCATTGGGGAACCATATGAATGTCTTTTAATGTTATTGTAAAAGTCCACTGAGATGACATTCAAAGTCCTATCCTCTCCCATGTTGCCTGGAAAATAGAATGCACTTTTTCAATGGTTGCCATTATTATTATTACTCACAAACACAAGTAAGGCAGAGTCTCCTTCAGGGAGATCAGTTTAGAAAGAGATGGGCACCTAATAAAAAGTTAATAATGGGTACCTAATAAAAAGCAAAGCTACTTAATTAAAAAACAAAATAAAAATTCTATTAGTTTCTATAGGTTATCAGTCACAACGAATTAATACCAATGTAGAGTATTAAAATTCTCAGAGTCTATCCCTCACCCATAGTCCATTTTCCCACCTACCTGTCAGAGGTGTCCAATTGACACACCCCCTCCCTCTATGTAAATTTATTATAATAAATTCAAAATTGCTTAGTATGCAAAATCTTTTGCTATCTGATTTATGTCTCCTGTTTCATCTCTTACTGATCCGTTTTCCCTTTCATTCCATGTTGCACCTTCACAGAACTATTGAAAAACTATTGTAAAGCACCTGCCAAGCTCTCACACATCTCCATCTCCTCCTGGCTGGGATAGTCTCCTCCACTCCTCTCATTCTCTATTTTTTCTATTTATCACTTAACTTTGGCACCATGTTTTCTTCTTTCTTCTTCTTCTTTTTTTTGGCACTGGTGATTAAACCCCAGGGGTGTTCTACCTCTGAGCTACATCCCCAGCCCTATTTTATTATTCACTTGGAAACAGGATCTTGCTAAGTTGCTGAGGCTGACCTCAAACCTATGATCCTCCTGTCTCAGCCTCCCAAGTACTGGGATTACAGGCATGCGCCACTGTGCCAGGCTTGGCATTAAGTTTTCTGACATCTGACAAGTGTGCTATGTACAACTCAGGCCAACTGAGACTCACATCACCTCTGTCCCCATGACACCTTGTCCTGTCTCCAACAGGGTGCTCCTCATATAGTATGAAAACTCATTCTTCCTTTCTAAACAGTGAGATCCCAAAGGGGAAGGACTGTACTTTGATTTCTTTATGTTCAAGGAAAGAAAATTATTTTTATACTTGTATTGGTGCACTATAGTGTCACATCATAATGTAGTTCACAGTGATAGTGACATACATGCACACAGCACTTGGTGCACTTTCCCCCGCTCCCTCCCCACTTCCCCCCTTCCCCATAGAGGATATTGAGATTGACATTGGTATTCTCATATATGTACATAATGTCAATGAAAGTGATTCCTTCATTGATTCTCCCTCCTCCCTTGCCCTAGACCACCTCCCTGTCTCCACTGGAGTTTCTCCTCCATTATCTGAAGTCCCTCCTGTATCCGATTACTCCCTAGCTTAAGCATATGAGAGAAAACATATGACCCTTCACATTCTGTGACTGGCTAATCTCACTTAACATAATGTTCTCCAGGTTCATCCATTTTCCTGCAAATGACATTATTTTGTTCTTCTTTATTGCTGAGTAGAATTCCATTACTGGGATTACAAGCATACTTGGGAGGCTGAGACTGGAGGATCCAGGTTAGCGACCAGCCTCAGCTACTTAGTGAGGCCCTGCACAACTTAATGAAACCCTGTTTCAAAATAAATAATAAAAAATAGGCCTGGGGGTATAGCTTGGAGGTAGAATGCCCCTGGGTTCAATCCCCAGTACCACAAAAAAAAAGAATTCCATTGTGTGTATATCCCATAATTTTGTAATCCATTCATCTGTTTATGGACCCCTAGATTTGTTCCATAATTTGGTTATTGTGAATTGCTGCTATAAACATGAATATGCATATATTACTATGATATTTTGATTTCAGACCCTTTGGAAAAATAGCCAGGAGTGGCATACCTGGATCATATGGTAGATCCATTTCTAGTTTTCTGAGGAATCTCCACACTGATCTCCATAGCAGCTGTACTAATTTGCAATCCCACAAACAGTGTAGAAGAGTTCCTATTTCCCCACATTTTCACCTGCATCTGTTGTTGTTTGACTTCTTGATGACTATCATTCTGACTGGGGTTAGATAGAATGTCAGTGTAGTTTTGATTTGCATCTCCCTGACTGCTATGATGTTGAACATTTTTTCATGCATTTATTCAGCATTTGTATTTCTTCTTTTGTGAAGTGTCTATTTAGTTCAATTGCCCATTCCTTAATTGGGTTATTTGCTTTTTTTAGTGTTAAGCCGTACCACCCTGACCACATCTGATCTCATCTCAGAAGCTAAGCAGGGTCAGGCCTGGTTAGTACTTGGATGGGAAAAAACAATTTTTTTTAACGTGCTTTTATTGGTGCATTGGAGTCTTACATTGCAATGAATATCTATTTGATGTTAACATATATGCACACAGCTCTTGGTGCCCCCCGCCTCCCCCCACCCGTGTAAAGTACCAAGAAAGAAGGGAATTAATGGAAAAAACAATTTGAAACCTTTAAAAAAGCACAGAGGGGAGAGTAAAGAAAAATATACATTTTTCCAGGTACAAAACAGCTTATATTTTAACTGAAGTTATTAGAACTAAACATGTAAAAGCATGTCTAAGAAGAATAATCTTACTAAATATGCTCATTCATTATTCTTACAAGATTTGCTCTGGAGATGTTGGCATAAAGACTGACACCTATATTTAGGAATGCGACTAAGCAGAACATTTGGAAAACTTTTGAAAGTTTTGTGAAATTGAATTAAATGACCTAGATTACAATAATTTTAAATTTTCTTGAGTGAACTAGACTCTTCTCTAATTCCTAAATATTTAATAATAATTATAAGGTGAATATTTAATGTGTATTAATGTTTTGAATTGTATGGATTTCAATGACTACTTGGCACTGTGTTTGGAAAATCTCTTAGGAATATACAATTTAACCGTTAGTGAATAGTAAACAATCAAAATAATATCTATTCCAAATGGTGATAGTAATAATGAGAGGAACAAAAGTTTAAACAGTTGAGTGATGATTTTGTTCCAGGCAGAGTATTAAGTAACTTTATTCTCAGGTAATTTGTGTTTTTGCAGCAAGAATTAACTCAAGGTGGAGTAGTAAACAGGAAGATTATATCATTCTATTTCTTAAACAAAGTTGGCATATTTGGGGGTTAATATTATTCTATAAATTGTATTGTGTTTTATAAATTCCATTTATATATGGCATACTTCATAATGTTATGGATAGTAGATGATTAATAGCAGAATCTCTAATGAGTAAAAGTTGAAATCATCCTTGTATTGCATATGGATTAAAAGCAACAGTTTCCCACTGTGTTACTCTTCAACCTTTCACCAACATTTTCTCTGACTTGTCTTAATAGTGAAGCCTGGGCCTCATCGTCTACTTGGACACCATGCCTGACTTTTCTTCAAGCCTCTCTGATTCAATTGTTCAATTCCACAAAGCCTGAGTCTAGAAGTCACCAAGTTAACACAAAAATTTCTGTCTTTCAGGATTTTATCAAGCTTGGGAAACAGAGGTCGTCTTTTGAGTTTGAAAGTCAGTAGTCATACAGCATATGGCAACAATTGATGATGAAAAGCATACATAAACACTGTCAGAAGGATTTCCTTCCCTTGGCAACTCCTCTTTACCGTCAATCCCCCAAAGAACGTGGCCACATTGAAGGGCAATTGCTCCTCTTCATCCTACAAATTCTGTGTTTAAATCTTTCCTCTCCGGAAATCTTGGTCCTTAACTTTCTGCCAGTTGTGACTAGGAATAGAGTCCAGTTTCTCTTTCCTAGTTTAAAAACAAAATCTTTTATTTGTATAGGAATTTGAATGTCTCTCCAATACAATTTTTACAAACCTTGGTGTTCATATTAGAAAATTGTATGCTTTTGAAATGAAATGAACATTGCATTTATCTTAGCAGGTGAAGTTTCCAACATGAGGCTATTTCTAGATCTTGAATCAGGTGATTCCTTTATCAGGAAAGAGTCTATAAAGTCCCTTTTCCAGCTTCCTATGAATAAACAGCTCACAAGTATCCTCCACTTACAAACCCTTTGGGTTGCATGGATTGGCACACTCTCTACTGAACACAATGGCTTACACAGACCACACGAGAGTTCTTGAAGTGCAGGAACACTTTCTGAGAAGGTCCCTGCTCCTTTGCCTCAGGCAATGTCAATATACCTTTTTAGTATAGTCTCCTGCAAAGGCTGCAGAAGCCTCTTACTGCCTGCTTTAGCGGGAGATTCATTGCTCACAGGTTGTTGGGACAACAAATTCTCTGTGGTTCCAGCCTGAAGCTCTCTCCATCTTACAAAACCATGTGGATTGTCTCCGAGCTGTCTATATAACCAAATGTACAATCTTTTTACTCAAAGAGCTAACCATCTCTTTGATTAGGAAAGATATGTTGATGATGATGATAATAATAATAATAATGCCAATTTTACTTCAGGAGGTCGTAGAACTCCTCATAGAAGTATTTTTCCAAGAACTAAGTATTAAAGAATGAGTCTATTTTCTCCAGGTGCACCAGAGGAGTAAGAGCTCTTTAGGAAGAGTGCAATTATTACTTTGATGTATACTCCATTTCCCCCTACTTCAATTCTTAATTTCCTATGGGCCAACAGTATGCTAGAAAGAACTGAACAAATAAGTGGGACTCTCAGAGAGAGAGAATGAGTCACATGAGGACCTGCACTATGAGAATATGATGGTAATTTCAGAAAGGAGGAACATGGTACCAGAAGGAAATTACAATCTATACAAAGGTTGAAGAGCACAAGAAATAGCAAATATGTGACTAAATAAAAACACATTTTTAAATTTTTTAACTTGATTAAAAATAACAATTAAAAGAAAAAATAATAGCAATGCAGTATTAACAACATAGATGACTCTCAAAAGATTCATGCAGCATGAAAGAAGTTAGAAACCACAGACTACATACTCTGTAATTCCACTTACATTGCACATTAGAAAACGGAGAGCAAGAGTAAAGGAAACAGATCAGTGGGGGCCAGGGGTGGGCATTGGGAAGGGGATTGATTGTAGAAGGATGTAAAAGAATGATGGAAAGCTTCCACATTACGATTCTGGCTGTGGTTAAGTGGCTCCTAGTACTCACAAGTCAAATTGTACTCTTACAATTGGTAAATATCATTGTATGTAAAGTATTTCTCTATAAAACTTTCTTTTAAAAGAATAAGAAATAAAAAACAGTGTCCACTTGTACATATCAATAAAAAGAAGCTATCGAATTCCAGGGGGACTCAGTGCAGCCTAGAGAGGACGCTTTCTAGGAGAGCAGTGGTGAGCACAGGGCTGGACTATCCAAGGACAGGCATGGCAGACAGCTCATCTGGCAAGAGCATGAAGCTTATACTCTCTGCCATTGAACTTCTCATAAAAAATGAAAGGCAGAAGTCAAACAACAGTTTTACATTTCTTCTTCAAAAAAGAGAGGCAAAAGTCAAATAACAGCTTTACGTTTAAAAAATACTTGACAAATTTTATTTTGACTGGCAACTTTTTTTGATTGATGTCTGGTTTTTGGACTGATTTGACTGTTCATCAGTCAAACTGTTCAAACAGATTTGTGGATGTGGATGTGACCTTCATACAGAATGATCTTTTCTTAATGTATGCCGAGCTTGCTAAGCTATGAATGAACGCTATGTAAATGAAGAATTTAATTTTTCAAATCTGATAGAGGACACTAAAAGAGAAAGTTAATCTTCATGCCTGGTTTATCTCCATCTCGTCCAGTTACTAAGGGTAGTAACAATCTTGATAGAAACAACTTATACATTTTGGTTGGAAATTGACTTATCATATGTAGACAGGGTATTGAAAATATTTTCATAATTAAATATCAAAATAAAAGTTGGCATCTGAAAAATCCTTTTCATATCTCTAGAAATGATAGCTACTTCCTGCAGTTATTAATGCTGTGATATCTCAGCTTTTGCAATTTTTCTCTCATTCCTATAACATCTGTATTATTATTATTATTATTATTATTATTATTATATTATTATTATTATTATTTCACAGAGCTAGGGATCAATCCCATGGCCTTATGCATGCTAGACAAATGCTCTACCACTTAGATATGTCCCCAATCTTAACATCTCTGTAACTAATTATCTATATTAAACACAATCCTTGAAAATACTTAGTTTCATTTTTTTACCAATTGGACCCTGATATAGGGTGGATATAGTAAAACTGTTACACCCACATAGCACTAGTGTCAGTGTATATTTGTGCACAATGAATCATTTGGAAAGTAGTTTAGCAATGCCTGTCAAGGGCCACTAGAATGATCAAAAACTTTAATCTAGTAATTCTGTGTATCGGTCAGCCTTTGTTGCAGTAACAAGCAAACCCCAACTCACAGTAGCCTGTAATAATGGCATGTATTCCTTGTCATACTATGTGTGGCTGCATAGGCTATTGCTTTGCCCCCACCTGCAGGTCTGTTCCAAATTGTTTTTATTCTGGGACACCGGCTGAGAAAGGAGCTTTTTTTCCCAAGAAGTTCTGTTCTCATGACATAAATGCCAAGCTGAAGCACATAATCTCTCTCAAAACTGCTGCTCAGATCTAGAACACTGCTGCTTCAGTTCAATTTTCATTACCCCAAACAAACCATAAAAATAATCCTGACAATGAGGCAAAAAAATTATCCCACCTACAAAAAGATCCTTCATTTCACATGGTAAAAGTCACAGACATAAAAATCCTTCTACAGGAATGAAGAGAATAGTTGGGGACAGTAATGCCACACTTCTAACTGGTAATTTTTCCTAAATATTTGGACAAGTTTTAAATAACTCAAAGACTCAAAAAATGTTTAAGAGGCATCACAATACCTGACTTCAAACTATACTACAGAGCCATAGTAATAAAAACAGCATGGTACTGGCAAAAACAAACAAACAAAAAAAGACACATAGACCAATGGAACAGAATAGAAGATTCAGAAACAAATCCACAAACTTATTGCCAATTAATTTTTGTCAAAAGGCCCAAAAACATATACTGGCAAAAAGATAGCCTTTTCAACAAATGGTGTTGGCAAAACTGGTTATCCATAAGTAGAAAAATGTAAATAAATCCTACCTTCTCACCCTGCACAAGATTCAACTCAAGATGGATTAAAGACTTGGAAATTAGACCACAGGCTTTACAGTTACTAGAAAAGGTATAGGACCAATACTCCAACATATAGGCACTGGTAAAAAAAAAAAAAAAAAAAAAAAAAACTTCCTCAATAAGACCCCAAAGGCACAAGAAACTAAAATGAGAATTAATACGTGGGATTGCATTAAACTGAAGAGTTTCTGTGCAGCAAAGGAAACTATCAAGAACTTTACTGGAAGCCAATTATGAGAGAATATATTTGCCAGCTACTCCTCCAATAGAGGACTAATATTTAGAATATACAAAGAACTCAAGAAACTTACCACCAAAAAAAAAAAAACAAATAACCCAATCAAAAAATGGGCAAGTGAACTAAATAGACACTTCACAAAAGAAGAAATACAAATGGTCAATAAATATATGAAAAATGTTCAATATCATTAGCAATCAGAGAAATGCAAATCAAAACTACTCTGAGATTTCACCTAACCCCAATTAGAATAGCAGTCATTAAAAACACAAATATTAATAAATGCTGACAAAGATATGGAGAAGTAGGAACTCTGATACATTGTTGGAACTTCAAATTAGTGCAACCACTTTGGAAATCAGTGTAGAGGGTTCTCAGAATGAAAAAGAACCTACCATATGACCCAGGTATACCACTCCTGGGTAACTACCCAAAGGAATTGAAATTGGACCACCATAGTATCCCATGCCTATCTATGTTTATAGCAGCACAATTCATAATAGCCAAACTATAGAACCAGTGTAGGTGTCCATCCACAGATGAATGGATCACAAAACCATGGGATATACACACAATGGAATTCTACTCAGCCATAAAGAAGAACAAAATTATGTCATTTGCAGGGAAATTGATGGAACTGGAAAATAGTATGCTAAGTGAGATTAGTCAGTCACAAAAAGTGAAAGGTCAATGTTTTACCTCAAATGTGGAAGCTAGGGAGAAATTGGAACACAGGATGGACCCTAGACAAAGGAGAAAACCTAGTGGAATGACAGAGGGGACCTACGGGAGAGATGCAGGAGGAGGGAGGGAGACGTGATGAAGGAAACACTTCCATGGGCATGATGTACTTACACAAATTTATCAATGCCAATCATAATGTCATGCACAGGGAGGGTATGGGAGTGGGGTGGAAGCCAGGGGAAGACTCACTGAGTGCTGTGTGTATATATTCCGCTATCACTCTGAACTTCATCATGATGTATGATTACAATGCACCAGTTAAAAAAAAAGTTACTTACAAGGATGTGCAATGCATTATTAATTATATTAATAAAATTTGGAAACATTTAATAATATGGTAAGTGCTATGCAAAATAGCCTATTATTTTAGTAGCAAAAGAGAACATTATACAACTATTAAAATAATATGTAGCTATAAGTAAAATTATTAGAAAATCATTTTAAAAAGAAAACATTTAACTATATATAAATGTAACTTAGCCAGGCATGGTGGCGCACGCTTGTAATTCCAGTACTTGGGAGGCTGAGAACGGAGGATCTGGGTTTGCCGCCAGCCTCAGCTACTTAGTGAGGCCCTCCACAACTTAGTGAGACCCTGTTTCAAAATAAAGAATAAAAAATAGGACTGGGGGTGTAGCCTGGAGGTAGAATGCCCTTGGGTTCAATCTCCAGTAAGCAAAACTAACTAACTAACTAACTAACTAAATAAATAAATAAATAAATAAATGTAACTCGTAAAATATTCTGCATATAGGCAATGCTTAGAAAGAAGCAAAAATAAAACCAAAGGATGCATTTTGCACAGGGAAGATTTTTTTAAAATTTCCCTCATTAATGATTAAATGATAATAAATTTGCAATCGATATATAATAATACATTTCATCTTTTAAGGACCCAAACTCTCTCAAACAAATTTTAGGGTGGTTGGTTTACTGCATATACTATTCATTAGAACAAGAAATAATGTGCTTTCAAGGTAGATTTTAAACAGGGCAACATTCAGATTTGAAAAATTTGATTGGAGGGATTCCCTTTTAACTTGAAATTAGAGATTATAGAATGGCAAGTTTTTAATTTCTCTCCCTTTTAATAAATAAAATGAAATTTGATTAAGTGCATGCAATATTTCCAGTGGAAACCAGTAGACAAGTCAAAGGTTTTGCCAATGTGGTCTGTGCTGGTGCTAGCAAGAGGAAGACAGCGCCTGCCCTTCAGGTGACTCAAGGGGATTGATTGCTTTTGTTCTTGTGAAATGAAATCTCTGTATAACTGCTGCTAGAGTTTTTTGTGACAAAGATTATACCAGTTTTTTTCTATTTTATTTAAGAAAATCTATTTATATCCTCTTTGTCAGGGTGAAAGTGAGATAAAGTGATGTTCCAATGAAAATTAGAACCCACTTCTTTTTACAAAGTACCTGTTATGGTTTGTTCCCACCAACACTCTCGTTGAATTTTAATTGTCAGTGCAACTTTACTGAGAGGCAATGGGCCTTTAAGAGGTGTTGGACCATAGGCTGGAGCCCTCACCAATCCATTAATGCTTTTCTTTCAGGAGTGGATTCACTGTTTTGGGAGTTTGGCCCCTTCCCTTTCTTTGCACGCTCTTGCTTGTTCTCTATTTTTCCACCGTGAGCCAAACAGTCAGGAAGCCATTGCCAAAAACTGATTAGATGCAGTCACTGGATTGTAGCAGCCTCCAGAACCACCAGCCAAAGTAAATCTTCTTTCTTTGTAAGTTACCCAGCCTCACATATTTTGTAATAGCCACAGACAAGTGGACCAAGACAATACATAATATTTGAAATTAAAAGTCTGGTCATATTCTCCTGATGCAATGTATTAAGATTGTTTATGGTTGAAGGAGAAACCTTAGATGAGTAAAGAAGGTGACCTAACCGAGGGAGATGGGAGGGGGGAAGAGGGAAACACCGTAATGCACATGATGTACATACACAAACTTATCAAAGCCAATCACTATGATGAGCACAGGAAGGAGGGAATGGGGAGGTAATGGGGTAGGAACTGGGGGAGGGCTCAGTGAGTGATATGTGCATGTATGCCTCTACCACCCTGAACCTCATCAAGATGTATGATTACAATGCACCAATACATTTTTAAGAAAGGACTGTTTAGGGTATATATCCAAACTTTGTTGTAACAATAATTTAGTTCCAGTTCATTTATCATGCTATTTTTCATAACATGACTTTTGAAAAATGGAAAAACCTACCAATGATTAACCAATAAAATTTAAAAACAGAAGTAGTCATGTTTTTATAAATTAAACAAGGGTTTTTTTTTTGTTTTGTTTTGCTTTGCTTTGTGGTGTTATTGTTGTTTGGTACTGGGGATAGAACTTGGGGCATTCTGCCTCTCAGCTACATCTCCAGCCCTCTCTTAAAAAAGTATTTTGAAACAAGGTCTTGCTAAATTGCTGAGGCTCTCTCACTAAATTGCTGAGGCTGGCCTCAAACCTGCAATCCTCCTGTCTCAGCCTCCCAAGTATTGAGACTATAGGCATGTGCCTTCCTGCCTGGCAAGCAAGTTATTTTTAATATAATGAATGCTTCTTGTCAAGACTTTGGTGAGGATAAATATTCCAAATATGGTATCACACATTTGTTCTCATCTTGCCAATAAAAGTAGATTATACATTGTTAATTTTTTATGGAGTCTTTTAATTCTTTCTTGCTGCCAGGGGATCTGTTAGTAAATTACCTCATCCCGTGTTCTAAATGGTCCCTTAGCGGCCTGAGTTAATGCAACTACAAAGAAAGATATTCCCTTTCCACCAAAAGGAGCAGGACTCATTTTTGTTTGTTTATGTCTTTGTTTAATGAGCAAGAAAACCCTAATGTTATTTCATTTTATAACTATTGATCAGTTATGTTTACCCACCAAAGTTATTGAATAAAATCACAGTATAACATATTCTTAATTCCTTGGGATCCAAGTCTTCTATTTCATCATATCCACAGAAGTTATAATTCTGATTCATTTATGTTTTCCCAGTGTGATCATAAGGAACCAACATAGTAAGTTTAATTATCAATCAAGTAAGAGTATTCACCATGGTCCAAGAATAACTAATTATTATTTATTAACTAATAACTAATTGTTGTTTGATTCAATAAAAATTCAAGTGTCATTTTTATTGTGCAGATAAAAATACAGATTTGCCAGAATTATGTTCACTCTACCTGTCATGATATGAACTTTAACTGAATAGGAATTCAGGCAAGGGAATCGAATTAAAATGAAAATTATATAAGTATTTGTCTTTTCTATGACACCTAGCTGCATTTCTAAATAGATTTACAAATTGCTCTTATTTCTCAATGTTACAAATAAATACCCCCAAGGTTGATTTTTTATCAAAATAGTTTACCAATTCACAAGTTGATTCAAACAGAAAATCCACATCAAAATAACTACATGAAAAATTTGTTATAAGAATCTAAACCTTTAAGAAAACCCCTAGTTGCAAAATCCAAATTATACAGTGCTTATTTTAAAAATTAATTTCAGAAACAACAGTCCTAAAATTTGTATGTAATTACAAAAGACTGAAAAGCCAAAACTACTCTTGAGCAAAAAGAACAAAACCAGGCATTACCCCTACTTGGCTTCAAAATCTATTGCAAAACTGTGGTAATTAAAACAGCATGGTATAGGCATAGAAACAGACTTATGAGACAATTGAATAAGATAGAGTATTCAGAAATAAGCCCATGTACTTATGGTAATTTGATTTTCCACAAAGGTACCAAGAACACATGATAAAGGACAGCATCTTTAATAAATGGTCTTGGGAAAACTGGGTAGCCACAAGCATAAGAATGAATTAGACCTTCATCTCACATCACATTAAAAATCAACTCAAAATGAAGTAATTACTTAAATATAAGACCTGCAATTGTAAAACAATTTTAAAAATATAGGGGAAATACTTCACAGCACTGGTCTTGGCAAAGATTTCAAGGATATGACTCTAAGAGCAAAGGCAACAAATGCAAAAATGAACAAATGATATTAGATTAAGCTAAAAAGTTTATGCACAACAAAGGAAACATCTAATAGAGTGAAGAGACAAACTACTAATTGAGAAAAAATATTTGCAAAATTATCCAGTAATCCCACTATTGGGCATATGTTAGTCAGCTTTCGGTTACTGTAATAAATGCCATAGATAATCAACTTATAAAGAAAAAGGGTTATTTTGCCTCACAGTTCTGAAGGATTCAGTCTATGTCCCATTAGCTCTAGTAGTGCTTTGGGCCTGTAACAACAAATCATTGTAGGAATGCATGGTAAAGCAAAGCTGTTCATCTCCTGGCTGAAAATGAAAGAGAGGAGAGCAAGAGATTGTAGTCCCCAAATCCCCTATGCCCACCCCATGACCTAAAACCTTCTAGTAGGCCCCACCTCTTAAAGTTTCCACCACCTCCCAATAGACGGCCCTGGGGATAAGCCTCTAACACATAGGCCTTTGGGGGTCATTTAATATACACACTATTGCATGGATATATACCCAAAGGAATTGAAATCAGTATGCCAAAGAGATATCTGCAGTCCCATGTCCATCACAGCATTATTCACAGTAGCTAAGACATGGAAGCAAACTAGGTGTATATATTCAAATGAATGGAAGGAAAGACAATGGAATATCGTCCAGTCTTAAAAATAGGAAAATGCACCGGGCGTGGTGGCGCACACTTGTAATCCCAGTACTTTGGGAGGTGGAGACCGGAGGATCCGGGTTCGCGGCCAGCCTCAGCTCTCTGTCTCTCTCTCTGTCTCTCTCTCTCTACTTAGTGAGGCCCTCCACAACTTCGTGAGACCTGGTTTCAAAATAATGTATAAAAATAGGGCCGGGGGTGTAGCGCGGAGGTAGAACGCCCCTGGGTTCAATCCCCGGTACCGCAAAAAAAAAAAAAAAGGAAAATGCTATCATTTGCAACAACACATGACCACAGAGGACACCATGCTAAGTGAAATAAGGTGGGCACAGAAAGACAAAGACTGCATGATCTTACATATGTGGACTCTCAAACTGGTGAACTCATAAAAGTATAGAATTGCAGTTAACAGAGGCTGGGAGATGGAGGAAGATGGGGAAAGGGAAAATATTGACGAATGGTACAAAATTTCAGTTAGGAAGAAAGCTTTAGTAATCTAGTAAACAAAATAATGACTATAATAAGTGACAGTGTATTGCCTATTTCAAAATTACCAAAAGAGTAGGTTTTTAAATTTTTTTCACTACAAAAAATTATATAAATATGTAAAGTGAAGGATTTGTTAATTACCCTGATTTCATCATTCACATTGTTTACATGTATCAAAACATCACATTGTACCCCATAAGTACATATAATTAATATTTGCCAATTTAAATTTTAAAAATAAAAAAGAAAATAACATGTATGGGGAGGGGAAGGGGGTAAGATTGGGGGAAATATACCAAGTGAGATGTCCATGTATGTTTTTATTATTTGAACTTCGCTATGATATATAATTACAATGCACCAATAAAAGCATATTTTTAAAAATTTAACTTTACTACTATTCAGAGAAAACAGATCTGAGAAAAACCTAAATCTATATAATGGCACACATTTTCCTGCTGAACTATTACTTATAATATCAATAACAGCTTTAATTAATGTTATTGCACACAAACTTTGACTTAAGTAACCTCGAAAATAGCAGAAATTAAGGACATGGAAGCTATATTTCACCACACCAGAATAAAAAAGAAAAGCTGATTTCTAAGAAATATTTCAGAAAATATCATTCATAGTGAATGTTATTTATTCTGTTAATAATCTTATCTTTCTATGCATATTTGTTTGTATTTAAGTTTGTATAGATTCATTTTTATAATTGTTTAAATGTAAAATTTCATTAATTGTACAGTGTTATACAGGGACACCGTATGATTCAGAATGATTTCAAAACCAAAATTTAATACTTTCTTAGTGTTTTTCAGCAATTTAAAAAAAAATGATTTTTGCATTATAATTGTAGATGATAGTGATATTCATAATGATACATTCATATATACACATAACATTATTTGACCTGTTTCCTTCCCTGGATCTCCTTTTCCCCTCTCTTCCTCCCACCCCAATCCCCTTCCACTCAGTACTCTTTCCTAACTTTCATGAGGTCCTTTTTCTTTCTTTTCTCCTCTCTAGCTTCCATATATGAGAAAAAAACTTGCGGCCCTTGATTTTCTGAGTCTGGCTGATCTCACTTAGCATGATGTTCTCTAGTTCCACCCATTTTCCTGAAAATGACATAATTTTCTTGTTTATGGCTAAAATTTCATTGTGTGTATATACCACATTTTCCTTATCCATTCATCTGTTGAAGGACACCTATATTGGTTCCAAAAGTTGACTATTGTGAATTGTGCTGCTTTAAGCATTGATATGTATGTATCACTATAATGTTCTGAATTCCAAAAATCAGTAAGAGGTATGGCATTAAATTAAAAAGCTTCTTCATAATAACGGAAACAAGTCTATTGAAGAGAGAGCATACAGAATGGGAGAAAATCTTTGCTAGCTACTCCTCTGACAGAAAGGACTAATATCCAGAATATATAAAGAACTTAAAAATTTTAACCCCCCCAAAAAAATCCAAGTAAGCCAATCAATAAATGAGTAATTGAACTAAATAGACATTTCTCAAAAGAAGAAATACGAATGGACAACAAATTTATAAAAAAAATTCAACATCCTTTACAATCAGGGAAATGCAAATCAAAACTATGCTGAAATTCTATTTCACTTCGGTTAGAATGGCCATCATCAAGAACACAGATAATAATGAATGCTGGCAAGGAGGTGGGGAAATAGTAACTCTTACACACTCTCAGTGGGATTGTAAATTAGTATAACCACTATGGAGATCAGTATGGAGGTTGCTCAAAAGACTAGGAATCGGCCGGGCGTGGTGGCGCACGCTTGTAATCCCAGTACTTTGGGAGGCGGAGACTGGAGGATTTGGGATCGTGGCCAGCCTCAGCTCTCTCTCTCTCTCTCTTTCTCTCTCTCTCTCTCTTTCTCTCTCCCTCCCTGTCTCTCTCTCTCTCTCTACTTAGTGAGGCCCTCCGCAACTTCGTGAGACCCGGTTTCAAAATAAA
>PVJS01020863.1:0-32142 GCA_004027185.1 Glis glis
TGCACACACACTCACTCGTGCACACACACTCACTCGTGCACACACACTCACTCGTGCACACACACTCACTCGTGCACACACACTCACTCGTGCACACACACTCACTCGTGCACACACACTCACTCGTGCACACACACTCACTCATGCACACACACTCACTCATGCACACACTTTCACTCATGCACACACTTTCACTCATTCATGCACACACGTACACAGGCACACTCGCGCACACTCGCAGACCCTCCCTCGTACGCACACTTGCAGACTCATACATGCACACACTTGCACTCATAGATATACACGTTCTCACCCTCATATGTTCAGGTGCAGCAGAAACATCATCACACCATCACACTTCCCTGAAACCTTCCGCAGCACACGTTAAGATCCCCCTGCCATGCCCAGCTTAGATTCTTTCTCTATTATTCTCTACTGCTGAGACAAATCCAACTGAATTGTCTTTGGACAGTTTATATTCTGAGCTGTGAACTGTGCACTTCCTTTATTCATTTGACAAATGTTTATTAAATATTTTCTGTGTGGCTGCCATAGGGCTGGCACTGAGCATATGATGATGAAAAAACAGACTAGGCCCCTGGCCTCATGGCGTTTATGTTCTAATAGGGAAGACAGACAAAAGCAAATGAATAAATACAGAGAGACAATTGCAAATTCTAGTGACTCCTTTGTCAGGGTGACACATCAGACAGAGGGAGCAGCATGTGGGAAGGGCCTGTAGCAGAGAGGGAGAGGAGGAATTGCTGTGTAGGGGAAACCGAGGTGAGGGAGGTGGAGAGCCGAGGTCCGCAGGTGGCCCTGGTCGGTCCTGCGGGGGCCTGTAGGCCTTGGTAGGGTTCTGGGGGGTTTTCTGCGGAACATTTGAGGCTGTGATGGAAGATGCACATTTCAGAGTGCATGGCAATTGAGAGATCTGAGAGTGGCCAGTGCTGGCCTACTCACACACAGTCCTTTCCACCAAGGTCCAAGGGAAAGGAGCCTTCGACTGTTTCACACATGGAAACTTCGAGGCAGGATTTGCCCTTTCAGGAGGAAGACACATCAGACTCGATACTTTCCCCTCTGCCATTTTCTCTGAAGAGGAGGCTTTGGTCAAAAGCATTAAAATATAGGTAGAGCATTCATTTTTTTTTCTCGTGGTGCTAGGAATTGAACCTAGGGGCATTCTACCGCATGCTACACCCCTTGCCCTATTTTATATTTTTATTTGGAAGCAGGGTCTCTAAGTTGTTGAGAGCTTCATTAAGTTGCTGAGGTTGGCTTCAAACCTGCAATCTTCCCATCTGGGTCTCCCAAGTACTGAGATTACAGGCGTGTGCCACCATGCCCAGCCAGGTAGAGCATTCTTAATCCAGAAATCCAAAATATTCCAAATTCTGAAGCTTTTTGAGCACCAAGATGATGCCACTAGTAGATAATTCCACCCCTGACCTCACGAAATGGGTCATAGTTAAAATACAGGTGCACTAAAAATATTGTAGAAAATTACCTTCAGGCTACGTGTCTAAGGTGTATGTGAAACATAAATGACTTTGTATTTCGACTAGGATCCGTCCCCATGGTATCTCGTGATGTATATGCAAATCTTCCAGAATTTGAAAAATCCAAAATACTTTTGCTCTCAAATATTTCACATAAGAGGGTACTCAAGCTGCAGTAACTTAGGGGATAAAAGTATCTATGGCCTGGTGAATCTATTAAAGATAAATAATATAAGATGTCTTTTAAAAGAAGGGGGAACATTAACTTGCATTTCCAGGGACAGAGCAAGGTAACACATGATGTGGAGCCTGAGGCCCTTTGCGTAGGAACATCCCAAATGCACCTGATATGAAAAAGCAAAGATACTAATTTATTAGTATTGTCAAGAACTGAGCACCAGGCATGGTAGTGCATATCTGTAATCCCAGTACTTAGGAGGCCAAGATAGGAGGATTGCAAGTTCGAGGCTAGCCTCAGTAACTTAGCAAGACCCCATTTCAAAATAAGATCTAAAAGGCTGGGGGGGGGTGTAGCTTGGTGGTAGAATGTCCCTGGGATCAACCTCCAATGCAAAAACCAACAAAAACCCCAAAACCCCCCTGAAAATTGAGCTATAATCAGAAGATCTTTACTTAGGGAATGGTTCAGTCAATTATGATACAGGTAAATAGCAGAATATTTTGCAGTTATAAAAGGTCAAGCCGGGCATGGTGGTGCATGCTTGTAATCGCAGTACTTGGGAGGCTGAGACAGGAGGATTGCAGGTTCACGGTCAATCTCAGCTACTTAATGAGGCCCTCTGCAACTTAGTGAGGCCCTGTCTCAAAATAAAGAATAAAAAATAGGGCTGGGGGGTAGCTCGGAGGTAGAATGCCCCTGGGCTCAATACCTGTAACACACACACACACACACACACACACACACACACACACACACGTAATGCTCAGAACAATATTCTGTGACTTTGATAGCTATGTGATAGAGCTCCAAGTGAACTAAACAGATTCTGAAACTTCCAAAGATCTTGGAAAAATGGTACTATTACTTAATCTGTCTCTGATGCAGTTTTGTTACATTAAAAAGGGAGAATGTAATCAGAACCCACTTTCCCAGGTTAGTTGCAGTAAAGCTTAAAGGCGAAGGAGCAAGTGCTAACTGACCTGAGTTACCAAAATTCTGTGCTGAGAAAGGGCAGGGATGAGCCCAGGGAACCTGCCCTGGTGGAGTGGGAAGGGTGGGCACCTGTATCGCGTGCTCCTGGGAGAGTATGATCAAATGCATCTGTGAGAGGCAGGATCAGCCTCCCCTGACCCACGCCCATGAAGCAGTACAAGGGAACTCACCATGCTGCCATGCTGGGGTACCCAGCGAGCACAGGACAGGATATGGGGGGAGGAGGCTGTGCGTTGGCCTTTGCCCCAAGCATTTCCTTCCTGGGCCTTAAGTGGGGCCCTGGAATGAAGAACAGCAGGGCACCAGAAGCTCAAGTCTTTGAAGTAGCCAAACTTGCCTCTCCTGGAACCTCCCTCCTGACTGCATCTCAGATAAGAGCCCTTTTTGCTGAGGATGGTCTTTTCAGAACACCCCGTGGCGTACAGTGACACCCTCTCAAAAGCACAGCTGATCTTTGACCCAGAAATCCAACTTGTACACCTGCCACCCCCGAAATGCTGAGAACGCTCAGGCCTGGCCTTTCCGGAACAGGCTCGTGGCTGCCCCGGCCCGGCTCTTGTCTTTCTGCCTCTCGCTCAGGTGGAGCCTGGTTACCTGCACCTGTTTCCCTTCCTTCTCCGCTGCAGGGCTTCTGAGGTGGGTCTCTGTGGGAAGCTATTAAACCCTCCTGGGTCTTGAGACAAGAACACGAGGAGCCTGGTTATGACAGGCGGGAAATGGACTTTTCAGCTTGAGGCGGCCGACCCGTGCCTTCAGCTGCAATCATTCTGTTGTTTATTTAGCTCATCCCAGTGTTTATCAAAAGTGCGAGTTAGCTCCCAGTGTTAACTGTGGCTCTGGGTGTCTCTGGTTGCTCCTGAAGCAGGAAGCAGCTGTGTTCTAGACGGGAAGGGCGTTTTCTTGACCCATGCCCACCTGGAGGGCTTTCCCTTGTGCCCTTGCTTGGTCCTCGGAGGCAGGTGACTTTGTGACTCTGTTGGTCCATCCTCTGCAAAGTACTGTGCTAGATACCGATTCTCTATTCGATACCACTGCTGGTAATTCCCCTGTGCCCAGAAAGTTCCAGATAGCAACTGCAGCCCAGTCAGCAGGGGTGTTTCCAGTCCCACATGAGAGTTGTTTATCCTCCCAACTAGATGTTCCAGTTGGGCCGTGGGAGCAGAGGCAGAACTCAGATAGCAGATCTAGGACCAAGTGGAGATAAATGAGAGATTGGCATCTGTCTTCCTTGCTTGGCTCCCACACCCTTGTGCAAGCCCAAGCCAGCACGTGGGTGTGGGGCCCTGGCCTCCAGCGATGCCAACACCCACCCATTATCCCTGGGTCCCCCTGCTCACCAGCGCCATCCTCAGGGGAGCCTGTTCTGATCCCACCTGGCAGGTGAGCATCCTAACCAGCCATCCCCCTGCAGTGGCCACCACTGTCACCCTTGTCCTGCTCCTGGTGGGTGTTTCCAACCTCCCAAGCTCTGTAAGCGCGGACTGTAGTAGAGTTGAGAAGTCGCTATGAGTGTAGTGCCACCCCAGCATCCTGTTCCTGCAGATAAGCACCCAGCACCCCCAGGATGGAGGGCAATGTGGGGTCTCCTAGTCTAAGCTCCTGTGTTCTTTATAGGTACATCCCAGGAAAGGAGCAAACGTGGGTGAGTCTTGGTAGGAAATGCATATCCTTATGCTTTGGGTTTTGTTGATGGGTTTATCCCCTAGACTCAGAAGTTTTCGGGACAGCACAGGGAATCGCATGGGGATGTCTGTAGGGCTGTGTACTGGAGTCCTGTGTTTATAGACACGAGGGCTGGGCTCTCCTGCCCGGAGAAGAGCAGTCTCAGGAGTAGGAGAGGTGTGGCCAGGAAATGGAAAGTGAGTTTAGAATGTAAGTTTGAAGGTCAGGGTCAGACTCAGGGGTCCTGTATCCTGAGGAATGAGCCCAAAGATGTTCTAGTGACATGCCAGCCTCTGTGCTGGGGGGGGGTGTCTCCGAGCCCGAACAGTACCTGTGGCCTCATTACCTTTAATATCTAAGTACTTTGGAATTTTGTTTGTTTCTGCTCATACCATCTTTTGTGGGAATAGTTCTTCTGTTCTTATCCCCGGTGCAAACGTCCCTGCCCTCTGGCACATGTCGTCATTGTACTTAAACATCTTAATACAGTTCTCATGTGTTTACTGCACACACACATCTGGGTGTGGATGAGGTGGGTGCTGGAGAAGGGGGTATTACAAATACCAAAGAGGTGGGGAGGCCGATGGCTCTGTATACAGGTAATTCCGATGTGCACAGATCACAGAGGGATGATGGTGCTATGGGGAAGGTTGGGGCCAACAGAACCCACTGCCTGCCTGGGTTCATGTCCTGGCTCCCCCATTTCCTGGCTGTGTGATCTACTCCAGGTGCCTTATCTGTGAGCCTGGGATCAGAGTGGTACCCCCACCCCTACCCCCACCCCCACAGAGGGATGTTGTGAAGATTCAGAGATAACTATAGGTGAAGTGTCAAAACGGGGTCCGGCAGCTGGAGACCCCCATGTAAGCATGGGTAGTTGTCCTTTTTTCTAGAAGGCAGACTGATGGATTCTATGTCAGAGAGTCAAACATCCTACTGTGGAAATGTAGAGAAAAAAATTAGTTCTGATTAGGGAGATTTTTGCCCTGGAGGAAAAAAATAGAGCAGAGAGCAGCTGGCCCGAGGGCCTGGTGGTACGGAGTCGGTGGGCCCAGAAGTTAGGGGTGAGTAGGGGAGGGGCCAGCAGAGGCTAGGGAGGCACAGATCAGCCTGCAGTGGTGCAGGGTGAAGAGAGGCAGTGTTGTTCCATGCTGTGCAGAGGGAGTCCAGCCTCTGCTTCCCCTAATCTAATCCTAGTCCTTGAGCAAGTGGGGTCTCTAATCCAGGTGGTTGTGGGGAAGGGCAGGTGGCTCCTATAGGGGACATTGTACAGCGAGGCGAGGCTGCACCACACACAGGCATGTGCCTCTTTGTGTTTTTGCTACGAGCTCCACGACCTAGTCCAGTCTTTCTAGCTCCCTGAGGTTCCAGTACTTTAATGAATATCTCCTAATTTTCCCGTGCACCACATCTTGCCACATTTCTCCTTCTGTAACAGATTTATACTCTGTCCAACTTCATTTGTTTCTATATTTCACAACTGGTCTGATCATTCTCGTCCCTGCTCCTGCTTTTTGGGGTGAGAGCTGGTGAAATGTGTCAATCGTCAAGTGTCTTTGACGATGCTGAATTTCATGGTACGTGGAACGCTGATTCTGCTTCTAGTGATGTGATGACAGGGACTTCTTGAGAAACACGGCCAGGAATCTACCCTCTGACTCCAATGACAGGTAGCTAATATTCAGTCTGAAAAGGAAGAGAAAAACAAGAACTATTTCTCTGGCTTTCACTTCGTTTGACAGGGGCACTTAAGCTATGGTGCGTGATCTCAAGCTAGGCAGTTCCCGGGTTTCCTGGGGGTGACATGGCTATGAGCTAAGAATGAATCATATCCTTACATATACATTATTGTATTGAGATATAATTCATATGCCATAAATTCATCTTTTAAAAGTGTAGAATCCTGTGGCTTTTCGTATATGGCACAATCATTCATCACTATTTTATTCTATAATTACATATTTTGGAACTCTACCTCCATTATCTAATTCTAGAATTTTCTTCGGGGGATTTTTTACCCTCCCCCCAATCCCATTAACATGAACCCCTGGAAACCACTCATCTATGTTCTGTCTCTATGGATTTGCTTTTTCCTGGATATTTCATATAAATGGAATCATGCAATATGTGGTATTTTTGCTTTTGGCTTCTTTCATTCAGCATATTTTCAAGGTTTGTCCATATATAACATGTATTAATACATTCCCTTTCATGGCTTAATATTTTATCATATAAATATGACAGATATTCATTTATTTATTTATTGGTATTGGGGATTGAACCCAGGGGTATTCTACCCCTAGCCCTAAAAGTTTTATTTTTGATTTTTATTTTGAAACAGGGTCTCGCTAAGTTGCTGAGGGCCTGGCTAAGTTGCTGAGGCTGTCCTGGAACCTGTGATGCTCCTGTCTCAGCCTCCCAAGTACTGGGATTGCAGGCGTGCGCCACTGTGCCTGGCGATATGACAGATTTTGTTTATCCATTCCTCAGTTGTTGGATACTTGAGTGGTTTCCATTTGGGGGCTATTAATGATGCTGCTCTGATCATTCATATATATTTTTTCAAGTGGAAATATGTTGGAAATTCTTTTAGGTACAACTCGGGAGTGGAGCTGCTGGGTCATATGGTAACTCTGTGTTTACCATTTTGAGGAACTGAATTGTTCTCCAAAGCAGTTGTGCTGTTTCCCATTTCTACCAATCATGCCTAAGGGTTCCAGTTTCTTTACAACCTTTGCTAATACTTGTTATAGTCTTGTTCTGTGCAAAGTGATTTCGATTTGCATTTTCTTGATGAGCATCCTTTCCTGTGGTTGGTGGTCATTTGTATATTTTCTTTGGAGAAATGTCTGTTCAAATCCTTTGTTTTGAAATTGAGCGATTGGTCTTTTTTTTTTTTTTTGCAGTACTGGGGATTGAACGCAGGGGCATTCTACCTCCGCACTATGCCCCCGGCCCTATTTTTTATACTTTATTTAGAAACCGGGTCTCACGAAGTTGCGGAGGGTGCAATTGGTCTTTTTATTGAGTCTTTGTTTCCTGAATAATAGACTTGTATCAGACACATAGCTTGCAGATTTTTCCTCCCATTCTGTGGATTGTCTTACATAGACTAGTGCCTTCTGCCAGAATCCTGAACTCTTGGTAGGCTATCCTGGGCAGTGCTCAGGCATGCTACCACAAAACCATTGGGTCTTTGCATCGCAAGTGTCTGGCATAAAGTAGGAACCAGTGATTTGAGTAAATCGATGGTTGGTTTCCTTTTGCCACTTCCCGAGAGTAAAAATGGGTCTGGGTAAGGTGTACAGAAGTGGATAATGAATAGCCAAGCAAAGCCACAGAGGCAAAAGATGCAAGATTGCTTGCTGAAGCATCTTGTACCTGGATATTATTTCCAAGATCAATGAAGGGGAAGACTGGAGTGCAGATCTGGGCTTGCACCTGCGTTTCTGATGCAGTAAATATACTTTTCCGAAATCAATAGGGTGACGCTGCAGAGCCTTGGAAACTTGGTGTAATTATTGTGCTGAGAATTACAGTTGTCAGGTATTGATTCTGTCTCCTCAGCAAGTATTCCTGCGTTTCTTTGACTTGCAATACCACGCTACCCCATTTCCAGTCTGATTCACAGGGATCTTGCCACACTGCCCAGTCCAGGAGGGAAGGGGGGAAATCCAGGGAGGGGGTCCACCTGCACCCACTGCCTTGGTCAGGGAGAGGCAGCTGGGAGAGTCTTAGATTTAGGGATGAGGTGTGATAATGTCACTATGATAAGTGATTCAAAAAATTCCAAGAAATTGGCTGGGGTCAAGCTCAGCAGAGGCCGCCTGGGGAAATGATCAGCATGGGCAATTATGAAGAGGATTTCTCATCCTGCTGATAAGACCAGGGAGGAGGCCTCCTTAGTCCTAGAAAGAGGTACCCCATCCATCCTGCAGAGGAAGCCAGGTGTTTATACAGTGGCTAATGTCAGGTAACCGTCAGCTTGGTGTCACACGCTGCCCGACTTGCTCGTTTATTTGCTCGCTCGGTTCCTTCTTTAGTGGAATAAACACTCTTTGAGCTCATGAAATGTTCCAGGAAGATCCTGTGTAAGGATCCTGCTGAGGGAATCAGTCAAGTTCAGCCTCTGCCCCCCAGGGGCCTGTGCTCTGCTGGGAGACCCAGGCGGGGAGGCGAAGGGTGCAGAGAACCAGAAGCACTGAGTGAGGCAGGAGGCTCAGGAGGCCTCGGGTGGAGGTGGAGCCTGTGGGGAGCAGGTGTTTATCAGGTGGATGAGCAGCTTTTCCTGTTGGGGCCTGTGCCTGGGGAGCCGCAGGATGGCCCTGTGGGTGGGAGCTGCAGGGCCTCTGGTGTGACTGGCAAGTGGCTCCCCCAGGAATAGGGAAAGTTAAGTCAGCAGTGGGAATTCCCCACCTGGCATTTAGCTCTGCCTTGAGGGGTGGCAGGAGATTTGGGAGGGGGCATCCAGGTCCCTGCAGGGCTGGCCCCAGGGTATGGTGGCACCGTGTGTCTGCGCTGGCTGGAGAGTCTGTCTGGAGTGCATGCCCTGTGCCCAGATCCTGAATACCCACCTGCACCCAGAACCCTCTGCTGATTTTTGTTGTGGTTGTTTGTTTGTTTGTTTGGTATGTGTGTGTATGTGTGTGTGCGTGTGTGTTTGTGTTTTACTGGGGATTGAACCCAGGGGCATTCTACCTCCAAGCTAACCCCAGCCCTATTTTATTTTGAAACAGGTTCCCGCTAAGTTGCTGAGGCTAGCCTCAAGCCTGCAGTCCTCCTATCTCAGCCTCCCAAGTACTGGGATTACAGGTGTGCACCACCAAGTCCGGCTGATGATTTAACTTTGGAGCTGCATCTTCCTTCTGGGAGTGGAGGGTAGGGATGGGTGAATTAAAACAGCAGACAGTACTCAAACTTTTCGTCCTTAGGCCTATTATAGATTTATTGAGGGCTCCAGAGACCTCCTGACAGCATGGATGCGATTATGAATACTTCCTGTATTAGAAATTAAATCTGAGCGTACACAGGTGGGTGTTCTGTGAGCCATCAGGGCGATGCCTTCATGTGTCACATAGAAACCTCTGCACACTTGTGAGAGAATGAGTGAAAAAGACGGGTAAGGTCTTAGTATTATTGCTCATTTTATTTTTGTATTATTCTTTTTTGAGGAGGGGGTACTGGGGCTCGAACCCAGGGGCATTGTGTCCCTGAGATACACCCCTAGCCATTTTTACATTTTTTAGGGGCATTCTACCTCTGAGCTACTCCCCTAGACCTTTTTTTTTATTATGAAACGGGGTCTCCCTAAATTGCTGATCTGGCCTTGAGCCTGTGTTCCTCTTGTATCAGCCTTTCCAGTGCTGGGATTATAGGTGCACCACTGAGCCTGGCTTTGTTTTTGTGTTCTTACTGGTTTAGTAGTAGTAATAGTTTCAATCTCCCAGGCGCTTCCCTCCCCCATAGGACATGGGAGACTTTCGTGGGTTCCTGAGCCTTTATGTGAGCATTCCATTGGATCAGAAGTGATACAGCTATCTCCACATTTGAACTTGTCCCCCAGCCCCTGTGAGCATCTTGGGATAAGCTGTCTACCCACCAACCTGGTGGGTCCTGAGTGTACTGTCTTTGGGGAAGCCACCATGCCGAGCCTAGGCCATGAATTGGTGGGTTCCACACTAGGTTGGACAGAATTCCTGCCCTCTGCGGTTCCTGGGGGCCAGGGTTCTGTAAATAATTGCAGAAGCCAGTATTTATGTGGTACCTGCAATAAGGCTGTGAGGAAGGGGACAGGGAGGTGAGTCTAGTCAGGGGCCCAGCAGGCTTCCCTGAGAAGCGAATGCAGGTGCTGGCCAACAGAAGAGGAAGTGGAAGTTGACCATGTGTAGAGTACAGGCCAAGGAAGTTTCCCATGTGAGGTTTTTATCAGAGCAGGAGAGGTCCCTGTGGTTAGAGCACTGAGGGTGGGGTGGGCAAGTTGGAGGAGGACACGGGTCACCTGCAAAGCACCCTTCAGCCTTCCCTTCCACGCAGAAAGGAAGTGGGGTCGGAAGTCCACAGCTAGTCTGGATACTGTGCCCATGGTGATGGGCCCCCATGGTGTCCCCAGAGCTCAACCGCCACCCAAGTCAGCATGTCCTCGGGTCTCTAATTCCTAACCCACTTCCCCATCTCTGCGCCCGGGGCCACATTGTTCCCTCTGCCTTGGACCCTCGTTGTACCCACCTTGTGCCTTAGACCCCTGTTCAGTTGTCTGTCCCCTGCATTTCCCAGCATGCCTTGGGGTCCCACCCGCCTCCCTCCAGCCTGTCTCTCTCATAAGACAATAGCTCATGTTCGTGCCAGGAGCCAAGGTTCCAAGTGTCCCATAACATTCTTTCATTTGTCTTTAACAGACCCTGTGTCATAGAGCCTATTGCTTGTTACCCCATCTTACAGGTGAGAAAACTAAGGCCCAGAGAGGTACAAGGCCACACAGCTAGGACAAGGTAGACTGGGACTTGAACCCAGGTGGTCTGGCTGTGGTCTAGACTCTGCACCACTGTGCTGGGCTGCTTCTCATTCTATGTCATTTTTCTTCCAGTTTGGGGTCACATGTTTGTCTCCCTGAACCAGGCTCATAGTAGATGCCTGTTTGAAATCTGACCAGTGACTCATCTCTGTCCTCCCCCTTCCTGGGCATCATGCCTCATGCATCTGACCTTAATAAAGCGATGAGCGATTGAACTGTTCGCCAGAACAAAAAGCAGATGAGTGCCACGTGTCAGGGTGTTTGGAAGCTGTAATTACTGGCATCTTGCGGGGCAGAGGTGAGAGTTCCTAATGACCAGACAGGTTCTAAAACCGTGCAATGAGCGGCAGATGTGCTCCTGAAATGACTCTGTGTTCTGTAAAGTCCCTTGCCAACAAGAGGTATTGTTTTGACTGTTACCAAAAGCAATAGTCTCTTGGGGCCTGCACTTCCCAAGCCCTGGGCTGGGCTCTTAGTTCCCAGAAAGGACCAGATGAGGAGAAGAGAGAGGCATGGTCGAGGGCCCATCCCAGGGCGTGCTGGGGTCAGAGACCAGCTTTTGGAGAAGGAAAATGCACTGTGGCCTGGCTATTGTCATTCCCTTATCTCTGACTTCCTGCCGGGGCTGCCTGGTTTCTGAGCTCCACAGAAGTCCTGGTGGCCTCTCGGCACCGGGTCTGAGCCCTCAGCCTGTGTTCCTGTTTGTGAACAAATGATTGAAGGGCTCTTGCTGCAAGTTGGGCCCCGAGTGTCGAGGAAGGAGAGCCAGCGTTGGGTGTTAGTGTTGGGTGTCACTCTGGGCCACCCTGCTTGCCCAGCTCGGTGGGTTTTCCCCTCTAACTTTGCAGATCCCCTGACATATTTATTTGGAAGTGGAGTAAGTGGAATTTTTCAAAGGGAAGCAGTTTACAAAAGACGAAAGGAAAACAGCTGGGATAAATAGCTCATCTGGCGATGGGAAATTGCCTCTGGCACGGAGAGATCTTGCACCTTGTCTGAACAAGCAAAGGGCAGCGTGGCAGCCAGCAGCATCTTAGAGAAGGAGCCTTTCTGCCCCCTACTGAGGCCAGGACCCCCCTTACCAGGGGAAAGAGCCTAAAACCCAACCCAGCACTGTTTGGGAATGTGGTTGGTAGACGTTGATTTTCCCTGTCCAGTCAACTTTATGCCCCTCTGTGTCTAAGCCTGCTCCACGGTTGCCGTGTCCGGGGCTGGTATTGCTCCAGCCTCCTTCCCGGGCTCCTGGAATTCCGCCATAAGGTCTCCTCTGTAGGCTGCAGCGACCATTGTGATCTAGAAATAGAGTGAATCCAATCTCATCGCAGCTGTGAGCAAGGCCACTGGTGCCTCGTGAGTCCCTCCGAGAGAAAGCGTGTTCTACAGTGTCCTGTAAGGCCCTGTGAGGTGGGTCCCTCTGCCTCTCTGACCTCATTTCCTGCTGATCCCTTCCTCCTCTTCTCAGTGGCAGCTGCACTGACCTTTCTGTTCCTCATGTACATCATTCCTACCCCAGGGCCTTTGAATGTGCTGTTTCTGCCCCCTGGATTTCTCTTTCCCCGATATCCTCATGGCCCTCGCTCACTTGGCTCAGGGCTCTGCTCAGCTCTGATCTTATCGGGAAGGTCCTTCCTCTGGCTTTGTATATAGTGGTATTCCCACTCTTCCCTGTGCTATCCCCCACACTCAGTTTTTTTCTCCATAGAACATAGCTCTTCCTTGGACATAGTATATGCTTAGCTAATTATGTCTTTAGTTTCTGTGCAGCTACTTCACAATCTTAGTTCCTTAAAGACAAGGGCTTTGTCTAGTTCGCTGCTGTGTTACCAGTTCATAAAGCCTGGCTTGGCACAGAACAGTTGCCTATCAGGTCCTTGTATAACCAGAAGGGCGGGGTCTCTCTGTACTCCATCCCATCCCCATCCCCCACGTGTCTGCGCCCCACCTACTCAACATTCCTCCATTTTATGTCCTGGAGCAGAGATGAGTTTTGGGTCTTTGGGTTTCAGCAGCCCTGGCTTTGGATTTTAACTCTTCCGTTTCCCGGTAGCTACTACTGGCAAGATGACTTCTGGTGAGCTTTCGTTTCTTCACGTGTGAAACGGCGAGCGCGAGTCTTACCTCGCAGGCTGTTGGAGGAATGGAGGTTTGGGTGCTCAGTATTTTTTAGCCCTTATGCTGTATTAATTCAGTGCTTGACCAACAGAGGCAAACTTTTTTTTATTGCTTTGTTGAGATATAATTCACATACTATAAATTTAACCATATGATGTTTAGAGTTCAGTGGGTTAGTATATTCATATGCAGTTATTGACATAATCCAGTTTTGTTTTGTCTTTTTGCGGTACCAGGGATAGAACCCGGGGGCGTTCTACCTCCGTGCTACACCCCTGGCCCTATTTTTTATACTTTATTTTGAAACTGGGTCTCACGAAGTTGTGGAGGGCCTCACTAGGTAGAGAGAAAGAGAGAGACAGGGAGAGAGAGAGAGCTGAGGCTGGCCGCGAACCCAGATCCTCCGGTCTCCGCCTCCCAAAGTACTGGGATTACAAGCGTGCACCACTACGCCCGGCCATACCAGTTTTAAAACATTTCTATCACCCCCAAAAGATCCTCATACCCATTAGCAGTCATTCTCCATTCTCCACGCCCAGGCCCTCGCAACAGCAGATATTTGTATTTTAATGTGGGATTGACTTAACTATTTCTTTACTTTTCATATGAGTAGCTGGTTATTCACTGGATTTTGCCACCACAATATCCCTTCTTTACTCATGATACTCCTTCCTCTCTTTCTCTCTCTCTCTCTGCTTTGTGTATGTGTTACTAAGGCTTGAACCTGGGGGCATTTTACCTCCAAGTTACATCCCCAGCTCTATTTTTATTTTGAAATGGGATCTCACTAAATTGCTGAGTCGGGCCTCAAACCTCCTCCTGTCTCGGCCTCCCAAGTACTGGGATTGCAGGCGTGTGCCACCGTGCCTGGCTAACTCACGCTCTTTTCTTGATCCTTCTCCTAGCCCACCCTCTGCTCAGCCACGTGGCTTTATTTCTCTGCATTCCCAGGATCGGTGCTGTTCCCCGTGTGGGCCTTTACTGAGTGGAATTTGCCATTCTGCAGTGAGAACCCTTAACTTGAAGCAGACATGTCCGCAACGTGATGTTTGAGTTTTTCATTCATCTCACTGCAGTCAAATTCTTTATCTCCTAATTGCATTATCCATGACCCCAGTTGCATTACACGAAGCATTTCTAGAAGATTCGTTAAGCCTTGGCTGCCGGCGAGGATGTGATAACAAAGGCAGCAGCGAGACCCTTTGCCAAGTTCTAGTGTCTGAGCCTCACAGGCTTGCTCTCCTCCCAGGGGAGAGGAGGGGAGTGGAGCGGTGGTGAGACCAGCTCCCTGGTTCTACTCTAAGATGAAGAGGGCCGGTCTGTCAGGTGTGGAGGTGGGTTGAAAACATTTCAGCCTAAGGTGCGTGGCATTCCAGAGATGACTGGGGCCTCCTGCGGAAAGAGCACTTCACAGCGCGCATCCCTGTACGCTTTTCTATGGCTGCGGCCTCAGTACTTTTGCACTTCCTCTTTCCCTTCACTCTGATCCTAGGTCGTCCCATTGGAGAGCCCGCCTGAACACCCTTTCCCCACTCACTTTGCCCCTTTATTCCTCTTCTCTTCGCTTGGCTTTATTTATCTTCATAGCACTGGCCTTCACTTACCATCTTATATATTGATTTATTTGTTCCTCATGGGAACATTAGCCTTGGGGGAGCTCACTGCCCCATACTCACTGCAGTGAGTATGTTTTAAGCTTAAAATGGTTCCTAGTATGTGGAAGGGACTGGGAAAATGTATGTTGAATGAATGCCTGTGTTCAGTATCACGAACACCCTGGGCCAAGGTATTATTCCCATGATTTGGGGGAGGATCCCAGACGTAGATGACTTGAGACCATTAGTCAAGGTCGTGAGCGAGTCTTGGCCCTTCTGAATCCCTGTGGGGCCATCTGTCTCCCAGTCTTACAGGGCCCAAGGATGTCTTCCGTTAGGGCATTTGGAAGTTCCTAGAAGATGCCGTGGACTACAGCAGGAGGTGGTATGCGAGGCAGTGACCAGAGGGGACATTTTAATAGTTACAGGGTGAGGATTCCCTGTGGTCTGAGAGGGAAAATGGGAAGTCATGGGAAAGCTGGCAAAACAGCGGTGGAAGACGCTTGATGTGGGGACCGAGCGGGACGGTACTGTGGAAATGGCTGTAGGAGATCTGCCGATCTACGTGTCTGTCTCAGGCTGTTCAGTGTGCTCCGCACCCCAGTATACCCAACTGTGTACCCCAGTATACCCAACTGTGTACCCCAGTATACCCAGCTGTTCACTGGTGAGGCTCTAACGCTCTAGGAAGGCTTTCTAGGGCTGATGAACTCTTGTGGGTGGGGCTGATGAGTCAGGGAGTGAGGGCAGCCCAGGCACACCAGGTCTGCTTGTGTAGAGGGTTGTGCAATTTTATTACAGTAGATGTTAATTGTGCTGATGGCAATCCTGCATGTTCTCCATGTATCAAAGTTTCCAGGAAAAGGGAACCTGTGCTGGCCCCAGAAAACTTGCTCAAGATTATAAACTTACCTGGAAAATGTCATCCATTATGTGAGCTCTGTGTGAGTCATGTCTGAGCTCTAAAAGTAAAGTGGCCCTGTCATACGTAGTTGTGTGGTTATTTTTTAGGTGAAACATTGAATAATGGCCATATGCGCTCTTCTTTCTAGTGTATGATACATGTTTCTGTTGAGGTATTGACAGCTGCTATAACAAGCAAACCCTCACAAGCAGAATTGCTAAAATGTAGATTTACTGAATGTGCAGGTGAAGTCCGGAGTAGGTTTTAGTAATAGGTAGACCGTTCTCTTCAGGTGGTGGCTCTTTCTGTCTTGGTGTTGCCATTTTCAATAGGCACATCAAGTTCAGGCCGCTGTGCCTAGCTGCATCAAACTGGAGGAGGAAGGAACATGGTGGAAGGGGCACAGGAAACCCTGTGAGTCTGGGCTTCCACTCATGTTCCATTGGCCAGAGCTCAGTCCTGTGGCCAAACCTGGAAGTGTGGGCATAGGAGCTGGGCAGTGTGTCCAGGAAGAAGCAGAAGAAAACTTAATCAGCAGTCAGCCCTTCTCTGTGACAATAAGACAGTGTTTTTAAGCACCGTATCCTTTTAGATTATATGTATTTTTATGAATTCCAGAGTACATGGTTGGAAATTGTTTCTTTTGATCTTCATTTTACAGATGAGGAATCTGAGACTCAGAACTTCAGTGACTTGCCCAAGGCCTTGAATGCTGGTGTGGAGCTAGACTCCAGGCATGCTGAGGCCTTCGCCCAGGCCATACATATCCTGTGCTTACCAGCCATGAGTTCTTGAGTGCAGCCAAAAGTCCTAAGTCGGGTCTCTCGTTTGTTTCGGTAGCATGGCAGCTCTGGGGAGGATCATGGCTAAAGCTGCCATTGCCGGAGCTCTGGGGGCTTCGTGTCTTCAGTGGCAGCAGACTGGCCATCGGGGAGAGGGTTGGTAGAGTTGTTTGGTGGGTGGTGGGGGTTTTCAGAATCTTTGGGGAAGAAAAAGAGGTGAACATTTAAATCCAATTCTCCAGAGAGCAGGAGAATCGGAGAGAAGACATGATTAAAGAAAAGAGCGAAGCCGGGCGTGGTGATCCCAGTACTTTGGTAGGCGGAGACCGGAGGATCCGTGTTCACGGCCAGCCTCAGCTCACTCGCTCGCTCTCTCTCTCTCTCTCTCTCTCTCTCTCTCCCTCCCCCTGTCTGTCTCTTTCTACTTAGTGAGGCCCTCCGCAACTTCGTGAGACCCGGTTTCAAAATAAAGTATAAAAAAAATAGGGCTGGGGGTGTAGCGCAGAGGTAGAATGCCCCTGCGTTCAATCCCCGGTACCGCAAAAAAAAAAAAAAAAAAGAAAAAAGAGTGCATGAGACACCCTCCCCAAACAACAAAAATATGTGTACTTCTGAAACCCAATGCCAAGCCCAGGCTCCTCAAGGACCCTCGAACGGGACAGTGAACTCCCTAGAGGGTCAAATAGCCCATAATGACTTAGAAGCCCCAGACCTGCTCAAATCCCTGGACTCCACGTGGTACTAAAGGAGGACTTCGAAAACTAAACCTGATGGGTCAGAATGAAGATCTCCATTGTGAGCAGTGAGCTCATCTGGGCCTCTCAGGCTCCTCAGCTTCAGGCTCTTAACAGTAGCCTTCACCAAAGTTCACTTTCTACCCCGGACCCAGGCTCCCTCCACTTTCCTTTTGCTGTGTTGCCAGCCTTAGCCTTAGCCTTAGCCTTGACCTTGGCCTTCCTCCTCTTTCCAGGCTGGCCTTGCCTGGGAAGCAAGAGTTGGTGGGCCTTGCATTAGGGAGGCCCTTGTTGAGCGGCATAAAGTTAGAAAAGGATGTTTTGCCTACAGGTGCACTGTGGTTGTGGGAAGTCGTGTGTGTGTGTGTGTGTGTGTGTGTGTGTGAGAGAGAGAGAGAGAGAGAGTGAGTATGTATGGCCATTCTTAGGAGTGAGGATGAGCACATCTTCTCTAAATTGCTTCTACCCCCATAATTTACCCCTGGAGGTATCGGGGAGACACGAGCTATTTGAGGCCACGCTGCCCTGAGTACATTGGTTCAGGCTCCCTGTGCCTGCTGAGGGGGCAGAAAGCCTGCACAGGAGCCCTGGAGGGGTTTTGTGACGCTCCCTGAGCTCAGTGTCGTTTCCGTGCCGCTCCATTAAGAATCTGTCCCTCTCCTCGCCTGGTTCATCCAGTGAGTCACCCAGAAGGCATCAGAGCCGCCTCATCTCAGCAGCCGCAGGGCATTGATGCCTGGCTAATTATGGGCAGCTCTGATCTGCAGGAGCAGGTGGAGTGGAGCGAGGTGGAGAAATGAGCCAGACGGAACAGGGCTTCGGCTGGCAGTCCCGGCCGCGCCATGACTGCGCGGTGGCTTGGGATGAGGTCAGGGCATTTTTGCTCTGTGACAGATTGGGGACGCAGAGAAAAGAGGAGCTCAGGCTTTGTTCTGACCTAGAGCAGTGCTGACACTGATGTAGGCCGAGAGGTTTTTGCAGCCAGGGGAGTGAGACCAGCAGCTGAGAGTTCCAGATGAGGATGACTCTCTCGTGGCCTGCGCACAAGTTCCTGCTAATGCGTCGTGATCATCAGTAGCTCTGAGGGAGATGTTTTCCCTGCTGTACACAGCACAGAGTCCCCGTGTCCCCAGAGTTCACAGGGCAGAAAAATCCTTTAGAGCTGTGCACAAATTTGCACTTTTGAGCAGTTCAGAATATGACCCTTAGGGTATTGTGCCCAGCACCCAAATTCTGTGGGCTCAGATTTGCCTTAAAACACTAGGCAGAGATGTGCTTTTCAAATGCAAATTGTAGGGACATTTAATTGGATGGGGCCCACAGGAGCAGAAGGCATTCTCAGATCCCAGTTAACCTGGTACATTAGATGCCTCAGCAGTGGAAGTGATCCCCACCCAGCTCGGGGGACACTTCGCAGACCCAGCAGCTGGCACCGCTCAATTGAGCGATGGTTTTAACCCCAAGCAGAATGATAAAGTGCTGCTTTGTAGAATTTTAAAAACTTGAACACCCACTTCTGCAAAAAGTTTGGCTGTGGAACCAGGGATCTCATTTACACGGCATCTTGCTTTCAAAGGGCAGCTTTGGTCATGGGGAAGACAAAAGCCCCATGCAGTTCTTCCCCCCCAGTGGACAGCCCCCCAGTGGACAGCAAGAGAGATGGAGCATAATTTGTGTGTGTGTGTGTGTGTGTGTGTGTGTTGTAGTACCAAGGATGGAACCCCTGGGTGCTCTACCACTAAACTAAGTCCCCAGCTATTTTTATTTTGACACAAGGTCTCCCTAAGCTGTTCAGGCTGGCTTCGAACTTAGGATCCTCCTGCCTCAGCCTCATAATTAGTATTTCTAGACTAGACTCCTCTTTCAAATAACTTTATCAAAAGCTTTTAAAACTGTCTCTGGAAATGACAGGGAAGAGTTGGGCTTTGAGGGATTTCAAAATACTTTATTTGTGTTGCTGATGTTTTCCTTTTTTAAAAAAGTGATCAGGTGGCTGGAATCTGTGTCTGAATTAATCCAGTGGGCACTTGTATTTATATTTACTTTAAATGTAAAAATTCCCAATAACAAGAGGTTTTGAATGATGGGAGCGTGTTGCAGATGAATAAGGAAGCAGAGCACACAGTCTCTAGTTTAATTGCTCTACACAGAAGTGAACTTTGGTCTAGACTAATCCGTAAGAGTCCAGATAGCTCCCTGCTTGTGGCTTTACATGGTGATTAGAGGCATAATTTCCACCTTGGTTGTTTTTCTGTGGATCATAGCATTTGTCTCCCACCCTGATCCAGGATAGAAGATGATGTGAGGCCACAATTCAGAAATGCTGTCATGTGATGACAGCCTTTGACATCTAATAATAATCCACATGAACGAGTCACATATTATAGTTGATTCCACAGGAAATAAACCCATTTTTACATATGGATTAATTATTTGCTCCTGGTCCCGTTGCGTTCCAGATTCTGTTACCTATTATATTTTCCTGGACTCTGATATCTATTGAATATAAAACACCCATACCCTGTTAATCTGTCTACTATCAAAATATCCGGGCCTTTATCAAAAGCAGTTTTGGGCTGTGTTGATTTCAATCAGTCTGCTATCTGGGGGCCACTGGGACAGAGTGGTAGAAATAAAGATCAAGGTCGCTTTCTTTAGCAGTCTCCCCAATCCTGCTGGCCTCTTCCTGTCTACTTGGTCTGCAAGATTCGGTGCCAAGAGTTCTCATGAGCAGATCCACAGGCAGTTAAATCAGGAGGAAGGCTCCCCTCCCTCCCCTCCTCAGCCTCTTTCTGCAGAGGTGCAAGGTGGCTTGAAATGCTTGCATTTTCTTCCCCTTCTGATTGCTTTATGAGCATTTTGTCCAGTTCTCTGCCTAATCACCTCGGAAAATACCGAGGCAAGCAGCTCACGGCCATCCATCAAAGCGTGCGCGTCTCCTTTATTGGAATAATCATAAGCATTCGCAGAGGAACACGTGCCCCAGGTTTCAGTGTAGGATCAGAGACTGGGAAGGTTGTCCTCATGCCCCCTCCCACCTTGTGTTCTTTTAGTTCTCCACCTGGGGAGAGCAGCCAACAGAGGAAAGGGAAGGGAGTTTAGCCGGCCTCATTAAAATGGCTTTCTAGTCTCTTGTGAACGTTCGCTCCAAGTACTCTGCTGAGTTCTGGGATTATTAGACACAGAGCATGAGTCATAGACTGGCCCGCTAGAACTCTCTGGACTGTTTACTATGCAGGGGTGTCATAGCTAGAACATGATCTCTAATTTATCATCTCCGGGTAAGATGAACAGTAGGGCTCCCACAGGCTACCATGAGGACCAATTGCATCGTATTTTGATACTATGGAAGGAAGTTTGGTCACAGGCAGGGAGAAGGAGCTAGGGCTGGAGATGGGCGACCCCCAGTTTCCTTGCCCAGCAGTGTCAGCCTGCTCCCCAACAGCTACATGGACAGAGTTGCAGCCACAGCCTTTGCACATGCGTCACACATGTCGCACATGCAGGATTTGCAGGAGGTGCTCCTCAGTGTGCCCAGTGTCCCCGTGCCCTGACAGCAGGCACTGTACCTATACTGCTGTGGTTACCCTTAGGGCAGCCCTGTTTACTGCTGCCTTTATGCTTGGCATTCACTGGTTCCTCTGCATGGAATCTCCTTTCTCTTTCTTCCACCCAGTGGCTCCAGCACACTTCAATTGCCCCACGTAGGGTCAGCCCCAGGGTCCCCTCCTCTGTGAAGCTGTCTCTGCCTCTTGCCCCCATGTGGCACTGCATGTAGCCGCCCTTCATGGATGCTCAGTGGTGCTGCCTGTGCACCTGTCTCCCCACTGCACCTTGAGGGCTAAGCCTCATCTTCTTGTATGTGAAAATTTGGCACTTGCCACAATTTGCCAAATCAAATAATTGGGACGAGCCTTTGGGAAGAAGGAAAAAGAAATTTTATGGGTTTTGCTAGCAAGTGGGGAAAAGTCGGTGAATATGACATTCATTTTACAAGCTGAAATTTTCTGAAGCCCAAGGGGGAAAAATCTGCCTTTTAAAGATGCACTTCAGGGTCGTGCAGTGTGATTATCAGAAAGAAGACACACGCCATGCCTGTATTTTCCTTATGAGTTGCCTGCATTTACTGGCACCAGCTCTTCATTCTCAGGGTCAGTAAACTGATAAGAACATGTTACTTGTTAATGGGGAGAGGAGGAGAAGGGAAAAATGTTAGTTTTAAAACAAGCCACCTGCTCGCCAAGCTACATGGTTATAATTAATCCAAGAAATAGACCCCCTTACATTCTCATTGTGCATAAATACTATATACAGAAATATGCCTGGAGCATATAGGTAGTTAATACATATTTGTTAAATGAATGAGTGAATGAATGAATGAATGAAAATTGGGAGGGTTAAGATGGTTTGAAATACCCGGCCATTATATGCAGACACTAAGAACTAATTGTTCTTGTGGAATAAAATTTCTTGTTCTTTTAATTATTATTGTCTATCAAGAACACTATCCAAATCTACTTTTATTTGTCACACTCAACCTAAATAATTCTTTTTCTGGTAGAAGTTCTCTGCATATTGCCTGGTATCACACAAACTCAGTATTTGGTTCTCCCAGAGGAAGTGCCACTCCCTGCTGGAAGGGATGTAGCTATGTATCTGGGTCTTCTGCGGGTAGGGGCTGGGCTCAGATCACACTGGGGAAGTTGGGGAGTACACTTGAATTGCTGGCTAGGAGAAAACTTGATCTTGGTGTATTGGTCAGCATGACACTTACCACGGTGACCTAGAATATGTACCATTTTTATTCCTTTTCAGCTGAATGCTGAAAGGAAAATAGTCTTATGACCATAAAAAAGGGATGGGAACGTAGCACCTTTTTTTTAAGCGGCTCAAAATACGTCATGAGCAAGGCCCTTGTCACAAGTGTAGGAGAGTGGTAAGACTGTGTTCTAAACAGATGTCTGGGTGTATTCTTTACGATCTGGCCACAGAGCAGTGCTTGCATGCTTGTCTCTGGGCTCCACTTGGAAGATGCTGTAATGAAATCTAGCTGGTGACCTGGCCTCCGGCCATCGCTGCCCATGTCAGCCCGGGGCAGCCAACAAAGCCACCAGAGGGGCCGATGGGAGGAGCTTCTGCAGTGGGCATAAGCCTGGGGTCCTCTCCTGTCCCTAAGCTGACACACCAAGCAGAGGTGACATGGAATTTGAGGCTGTAAGTCTGCTGAACCTGTGAGCAGAATACGCTCCTGGACAATTAAAACAGGCAGGGAGGAGACGGCACCTGGCTTCCAGGGACCCACAGGGGCCCCGAAGAAGCAAGAGGGTCTCCTTTTTTTGAAGTGTATTTATTTCTCCCATTAAGCCTTTAAACCTTTAGTTTCTCCTGAACAAAACCAGTCACTGAGGATAGGTCCTGCCACTGGGAAGTATTTGGCTTTGGCTAGACAGTGACTATCTGGACATGAAGTTCCCTTCTGTCAGCCAGCAGCCACCTTTCCAGACCGGAAGAGTGGACGGGGCTGACCTGCAGGGGTGCCAGAGGGTCCTGCTATCCTCAGGTATGGATGCTCAACCAAATGGAGGTGTGTGTGTGAGTGAGTGAGAGAGAGAGATTGATTGATTGATTGATTGATTGATTGATTAAATAGGTATGGGCATATGCAGCCCATCCTGATGGTCTGTGGCTTCTGTATCTGCCACATCACCTACTAGCTACTATTTATTCATATCCCCCTCCCCTTCAGTTCTCACAGGACTTTTGCAGATGGGCAGAGCAGTGACAAATCCGAATTGCCCGCCTGTCATACATTTCTCAGCTGAGGTCAAATCAGGCGATGCTCTCTGCCTTCTTCCTTCAGTTCTCATGCTGGAAACAAGTGCCCTTTTGGTCTATTTAGTGCCACACTTTCCCATATTTTTGTGCTGTCTGGTGATTTTGCCATTTAAAATGACCCCCCCCAAACTTAGTGCCCGAGTGCCCTGTAGTTTTCCCAAGTGCGGGGCGTTTATGATGTCCCTTATGGAGAGAGAACACACGTGTGTTAGATGAGCTTCATCTGAGTTCTAGTCCTGTTGGCCTCGAGCTCCCTGTTGATGAATCAGCAATATAGATGAAATAAGGTGTCTTTAAACAGAAACACAGAAAACAATTATACAGTGATTAGTTTACAAAACTCTTTTGACCAGAAGCTCAAAGGAATCTAACCTGTATTTCCCTTAGGAGCAAGGGTTTGGGATTAACCGGTTCAGTGTCTGTGGTGACCTTCCTTAGCATAACTGCCATGAGTAGTGAGAAGGGGAGAGAGTTTTATATAGGCTTACTTGTCTGCAGTACCATATTTGAAAACACCTGGCTGCAGTCATATGGAAAATCCAGAGTCCATATATCGCCTTCACACAGGCTGCTGGGCTGGGTTGGGGTAGATATGAGGGTGCTGCTGTGAACCGAGGTGTTAGTGTCTGAATATTTGCATCCTCCACATTCATATGTTGAGCTCCTACTCCCTATGTGATGGTATTAAGAGGTGGAGCCTGAGGGGGGTGATTAGATCATGAAGATGGGGCCTTCAGGAGTGGGTTAATGTCCTTAGAGAGCTGCCTTGTCTTCCACGATGTGAGGACACAGGAAGTGGCCCTCACCAGACATCGAATCTTCCAGTGCCTTGACCTTGGACCTCCCAGCTCCAGAACTGTGAGAGATACATGTGAGTTGTTTCTAAGGCACCCAGTGTATGGTTTTTGCTAAAGCAGCCTGAACCGGCTAAGTTCGGGGCCCCAGGGAAGTGTTGATTTTGCAGCCATGGTAGGCTTAGTGCAGAAGATGGCTGTGTTCATGGCCCTACATAGTCTGAGTCACAACAGAGCCCCGGGAGTGTCCTCAAGGGGATTCCAGTTTGGTTCCCAGGTTTTTCAGATCCTTGGGGATCAGCTGCAGATGAACTCTGCCTCCCTCCACACTTACATAGAAAGGGACAGTGGGCGGTGCACTGGGCAGGGGAACTGAGGTGAAGGGTGGGGATTCCAATCCCTCTGCCGCCTTATTCCCCAGCAAAGACGTGGTGATGGGCCTCCAGGGAAGGGACAAATTCCCAAATGCCTGCTTCTGCCATAATTGCTCTCCTCTGAACTTGACAGCAGCCCTCCGAGTTCTCTTCAGCTCCATTGTGCTAATGAGGAGCAGGCACAGAGAAGTTACCTGAATGATCAGAGGACACACAGTGAGTGAGAGACAGAATATAGATTCAAGCCTAGGTCAACTGGAAAAACAGATGTTTTTCAGTTCACATTCTCACTGAAGTTACCCAAAATAACTGATGACAGTAACGTAGAGGAAGGAAGATTTACTTGCTCTCAGTTCTGGAGATTTCAGAGGTAGCAGTCCATGTTAGGCCAGGCCATGTCTGTGGAAGAGCTGAGGGCATGGTGGTGAGAAGTAAGAAGGGAGCCCATGGATATATCTATAGTCCCCAAGGCCACACCCCAGTGACCTGCCTCCTCCAGCCACATCCTACTATGTTACCACCCAGTAAATCTATTAATCCATCAATGGATTTATCCACTGATAGAGATTAGATTATCCACTGCTCATGATTAAAGTACATCACCTCTGATCATTAATACATGAGCTCTTTGAGGGGAGAGTGTACATCCAAACCATAACAGGATGGAGCAGCGGGAAGAATGGCTGCTGCTGGGGTTTTCTGAGTGTCTAGGATGGCAGTGACATTGCGGGACACCAGGGAGGTGAATGAGTGATTGCAGGGGGCAGAGATGAGTGATTTGGTGCCTTAGGGGACATTTGGCAATGTCTGGATTCATCTCTGGCTGTTGGTTGTCCTGGTGGCGCTGGATGGCAGGGGGCTGCTGCTGGAATCTGGTGAGTAGAGGTCAGGGTGCTGCTGATGTCCTTCAGTGCACAGGACAAACACCCACAACAAAGACATAATTGACCCCAGATGTCGCCAATGCCATGCCCGAGATGACCTGATGAGATGGAAGCAGGTTCTGGGAGGAAGTGTGTGTGTTGGCTCTCTGGTGTTGGAGTCCCCAAGTGCCTGTAGACAGACCAGAGGGTGAACACGGTGTCCTGAAGCAGCGGGTGAGTGTTCCATTTTGGTTTCATTATGCTGAGAATTTAGACTGTACCTAGAAACTTCAGTAAACGTGTTTCCTTAGGACCTGTCATTCTTCCTGGCTCAAAGTTTACTTTTCCTTTGTGAATTATCTATATTAAATAAGAAGCTGTTAGTCTGTGAGCCATGTCATCACATGACAGTGGGCATGAATAGTAGGTGATAAGGTGACAAGAGGGACAGTGTCCCTGGTCCTGAGAGGCCAGGCTACAGGCCCAGAGCTCTGAAAAGGTACACAGGGTGTGGGAGGACTCAAGGCTCAAGGTCAGTCTGTGGCCTCTGCCCGGGGGAAGGACAGGAACATCAGGTTCCAGAAAACCAGGTCTCCTCCTAAGAATTCAGGCTGACCTAGGCAGACACCACGGGCTTCTTAAAATTTTCTACCTCATCTTAGCATTTGCAGTGTGTCTTGGGGAGCTTGCAGAGTTTTCAGAGACACACTAGTGAGTAAAAGTGGGTCGTCCAAATTCCCATATTGGGGATGTTTGCCAGGTGCTGTGGGGATACAGAGGAGGGAGCAGGCACCTTAGCCCGGGGAAGCCAGAGGAGTGGGAAGAACAGAGGTGGTGGTGGAGCTGGAGAGGAAGGCACGAGGCAGCAAAGACAGGTGGGGTAGGAGCAGAGGTGAGTGGCAGGTGGCAGGATGGCAGTCTGTGTCACAGTCACAGGTGAGAGGAAGTCCTCGAGCTCACAGGTGAGCTGAGAACAGGGTATCTCCTGCAGATGACCTGTGTGGCTTCAGGGGAGAATCCCTCCAAGGATGAGAGATGACCTGTCTCGTCTCCACCAGAGGAAAGAAAAGCTTCATTTCTGGCCTCTGCAGTGGGGTGGGGGTGACTGATCTCCAGGAGGTGTGCTGAAGCATCAAAATAAAGAAGAGAATTCCTTTATTGAAAAGCAAACAGGCACTGGGCACCCTTTGCAGAGGGCCCGGGGCCTGGCTGCTGGGTTTCCAGCTTCTTGACTCCCTTGCTATGTAGTCTTGGACAATGAACTTCACTTCTCTGATTTGCAGTCTTCTGTCTGTGGAGTGGAGTAAGTGTGCCTACGTCATAGGCAATTTATGAGATTAGAAGAGTTAGTGGAAATAAAGTGCCTGGGGTGGTGCCTGGAATATAGTAAATCCTAGTGCTAGCTGGCGTCATTCTCTTTACTATTTAAGGAGACGGTGGGAAAGAACTGCGTCATGTCCCAGGGCCCGCTGGGGAACTGGCAGCCAGCTGTGTTGCAGTTAGCTGTCAGGTGTGCATTTTTTAAAACTTGAATTTGAATGCCTTTGCATGGGGCTGGCAAAGTCCACAGTTCATCTTCCACGCCACCCTGTTGTCCCAAGCCTATCCTGCCTCACACACACAGTATCCCCTGCTGTGAACTCCCTGGACACAGGGGCAGAGGACACAGGAAGTTGTGCTGGGAGAGGAGGAGATAGAGGAGAAACTATTTGCAGGATTAACCACAAACCGAGCCAGCTGTCACCCCGCATACTTGGGTGTGCGCCCTGTTTATAAAGCACTTGTTAATTTCCAAGCACTGGATTCAGCCTGAGAACTCACTGATGATCGGTTTCTATGGCAGCAGGTTCTAGGGTCAGGAGGGCATCCCAGGAGCTTGCTGGTGGCTCCAGGCCATAGACGCAGGCCCTCCTGGCAGCCTGTGAGACCTCACCTCTCTGTAGCCAGCACAGCCTCCTGTTTCCTGTGCCTGTGGCTGGCCTCTCCCATTCCACTCTCAACTTGCGCTTCTCACCCCACCCAGCAGTGGGCACTTCAGGCAGGATGAGCAGCCCACTTTTCAAGGCACAGACCAACCTGAAGAGCCCTGCAAGGGTGGGGTGAAGAAAGACCCCTGGCCTTTAGAAGAACTCCCTTTAGCATGGCCTTGGCAGGTCATTGAGCCACGCAGCACTCCTCCTTTCCCCGGACACTCTAACGCTTACAATTCCTGGTGTGATTGTTGGGTCAGAGGGGCCAGTGTGTGAAGAGGTACCTTTCAACTTTAAAAAAATCATAGACATTCTCAAAATGATGGGCATTCGAAATAATTAGCATGACTGTGTTATTTTTGGAAGCATGGCTGAGTGTCCAAAGCAGGAATGGAGACCCCTGTTGTGGTGAGGGGCTGGCTGCTTTGTGGAGTGAAGAAACTCTTGATACAGGATGAGGATGCTAGGCTAAAGTGTGCTCGGTTTTGTCTTGAGAATGGGGGCAGAGTTATGTCCTGCAGCAGGCTGCTGACCTCTGTGGATCTGGCCAGCGGTGTGGACGGGCCTCAGGCTCACAGCGACCCTGCTGTCACTTCCATGATGAACCTCATTTGCCCTGGGGAGGAGTGGGGTGCATTCTGGTTTCAGGGCACCCTCTTTAGGGTCCTCTGATGGTCTTTTTACCTTGAGGAAAGAAAACATCAGGGCTTCCTGTCCCCCTCTGTTGCCCTCTCCCAGGGTGGGGAGAGGGGAGTTTTTAGCCTGAATCCTTGGGAGGATGAAATACGTGCAGACCTAGTGCTCAAAATGCTGTGGGTGCTCAGGAAATGTTAGCTCTCTTATTAAAAATAGCACTGTACCTGTTATTATCTTCAGCCTGTGCTTCTAGTTAGATAGTAGGCATACAATATAAGAAAGCCATAAAATTGCCAATTGTCTAGTACATTAAGAAAGTAGCTACATTAAAAAAACAGGTAAAATTAATCTTAATAATGTACTGTGTTTAAGTGAAAATATCCGAACTGTTTCAACACATGATCAATAGAAACGTTATTCATAGATATTTTACAGTTTTTTCTGGGTACTAGTTCTTTGAAATCCATCATGCATGTGATACTACATCTCAGTTTGGACTGGCTACATGTCACGCGCACAGTAGTCACACATGGCTACCACGTTGGACAATGCAGTTGTACCCATGTGTGCCAATTGCTTCTAGAATGTGGCCCTCAAGACCATTGCTCATTGTATTCTTCCCTGTCCTTGGAGTAACCTCAGCTCCAACTTCTTTATCTGGGTGATTCCTGTTCATCCTTCAGAGCAAGGTCTAGCATCAGATTCTCCAAGAAGGGGAATGGGCCCGGGGACATATGGGTAGATTATAGGAACAAAGAGGTTGCTTGAAAGGGAGTGGCTCCAGAGGGTCAATCTTGTAGGATTGGCTCTTGATCTGTTAACCCTCAGATTAAAAAGTTTGAGTAAACTCTTTAAAGAGTTCACCTTCCTCTAGACTGGCTCACTGTGACTACGGAAAGTTAAGAGTGGGAATCACAAGGATCATTTGCAGGGACATATTCACAAGTTCCCTGTCTATCCCAATTTTACAGGTTTGCCATTTTTTTTTGTCCGTGCGTTGGATGTCAGTTACCAGCATTTCTCTCTGCTCATAGCCTAATGATTGTGCATCTGTGTGATTTTTAAACGTGCTCATCTTTAGGTGTATCCGATTATAGGATTTGGCAGAGTGAACCCAGAATTTCTGACTGAGGAAACACATTCCACATCAATTTGTTTTGTCTTTTATTGTGCAGTGGAAAGATGAAATGTTAATGGGGATATATAAGGAAATACTGGTGCTTTCATTTATATTTATTTAATTTTGGAGTGTTGGTAATTGGATCCAGGGCCTTATGCACACTAGACAAGCATTCTATTTTGACCTATATCCTCAACCCTTGAAATGCTGTTATTAAAAGCAGCAGACTTAGAAATATAAATGATTAGGATTGGCTGCTGGTACCTTCAGGACAACTGTTCTGGGTTTGAATCCCCATTCTATTGGCTATAAGACCTTTGCCAAATTGCCCAACCTTTGTGTGTCTGTTTCCTTATCTGGCCACTGGGCATAGTGACCATTTGATGGTGTTATGGGATAATACATCTAGTAGTTAGAATCTGTTAATTTCCAGTTGGTAGAACTTGTGGTATTGCTTACCCTTTAGTTATTCATTTATAGTTGTGTTAAGTAATGATTTGCTTTAAAAAAATCTCATTAGTCAAGAGCTGATAGAGGAGTGTTAAACTCACCAGTATGATGTTTTCATCAATTTCTAATGCCTAGACACATTTTGTTTTATAAAATATTCATTCTTTAAAGAGTATCTTGAAAAATATAAAATGAGCTTGCTTGTTCCTATTAACTTTTTGTGATTAAAAGTTAGATTTATTGGAATGTTACTTACATACAATAAAATTTATCCTTTTGAATACAGGAGTTAATGAGCTTGACAAACTTTATGCAGTTTTGTAGACACCAAAATGGGGAGTTGTTGTTCAGTTAGTATAAAGTTTTGGTTATATAAGATAAAGTATTTTCAGAAATCTGTACAGCATAGTGCCTATAGTAAAAAAAATACTGTATTCCCTTAAAAATCTTTTAAGATGGTAGATCTCTTGTTAAATGTTCTTACCACAATTTAAAACAAAAGGACACAGGAAACTTTTTTGGAGGTAATGAGTATATCTGTCACTTTGTAGTGTGGTTTCATAGGTGTACACATATGTCCAAACTCATCAGCTGGTAGCATTAAATATATGCAGGGTTTTTGTTTATCAGGTATACCTCAGTGAAGCTATTAAAAGATACAAAACAGTTCCATCACCTCTAAAAGTTCCTTGGCCCTCTTCTCAGTCAGATCCCCATCTCCTCTCAGTCTCTGGCACCACTGATCTGACATCTATCCCTATAGACTTACTTTTTCTAGAATGTCCTATAGATGGAATCATGTGGTATATAGCCATTTGTGTTCAGTTGTTTTCACTCACTTAGTGCTGTTAAGAGTCAGCCATAGCTGGGCGTGGTGGCGCACGCTTGTAATCCCAGTACTTTGGGAGGTGGAGACCGGAGGATCCGGGTTCGCGGCCAGCCTCAGCTCTCTTGCTCTCTCTCTCCCTGTCTCTCTCTCTCTCCCTGTCTCTCTCTCTCTCTCCTTAGTGAGGCCCTCCGCAACTTCATGAGACCCGGTTTCAAAATAAAGTATAAAAAATAGGGCCGGGGGCGTAGCGCAGAGGTAGAACGCCCCTGCGGTCAATCCCCGTTACTGCAAAAAAAAAAAAAAGAGTCAGCCATGTTAGAACATTTATCAAGAGTTCCTTTCTATTGCTGAGTAGTATTCCATTGTATGGACATACCACAATTTGTTTACCCATTTACTAGTTGATGGATGTTGGGTTGCTTTTAGTTTTTGATCATCGTGAGTCTTTGTGCACAGTTCCGTTTTCATTTCTTTTGGGTGAGTGGGGATTTGGGGGCTATAGAGTATCAACTGATGCTTTTTAATGTGAATTTTATTTTGCCTCTTTTTACTATTCTCCTTTCTATTTATGTTGACAGTTCTCTGTCCTTTCTTTTATACTTCATATCTTTTATGGGTTTTTTTGTGCTTTGTCATGGAACATGTAATTGAATTGTGTTTTTGTGTTTTGTTTTAGCCCACTGTAGGGTTCTGGATATTAGGAAAACTTCTGTTTGGCCTTGTTTCTTATATTAGAAATTTTAAGCCGAGTGTGGTGGTGCACACTTGTAATCCCAGTACTTGGGAGGCTGAGACTGGAGGATCCGGGTTTGCGGCCAGCCTCAGCTACTTACTGGGGCTCTCTGCAACTTAGTGAGACCCTGTTTCAAAGTAAGGAACAAAAGGCCGGGTGTGGTGGCGCACGCTTGTAATCCCACTACTTTGGGAGGTGGAGACCTGAGGATCCCAGTTCGCGGCCAACCTCAGTGCGCGTGCGCGATCTCTCTCTCTCTCTCTCTCTCTCTCTCTCTCTCTCTCTCTCCCCCTCCCTCCCTCCCTCCCTCCCTCTCCCTCTCTCTCTCCCTGTCTCTCTCTCTCCCTCTCCCTAGTGAGGCCCTCCGCAACTTCGTGAGACCCGGTTTCAAAAAAATAAAGCATAAAAAAATAGGGCCGGGGGTTTAGCGTGGAGGTAGAACGCCCCTGCGTTCAATCTCCAGTACCGCAAAAAAAAAAAAAATAAGGAACAAAAAATAGGGCTGGGGGTGTAGCTTGGAGGTAGAATGCCCCTGGGTTCAATCCCCAGTACCGCAAAAAAAAAAAAAAAGAAATTTTATGTTTTGTGTATAGTTGCTCTTTGTATATTTTATCACTCCTTATATTAACTGTGTTATGACTTAAAAGATAATAATTCTTGTACTATTTTTCATACATTGTAAATCTGTATTTCTCTAATGATTAAACATGAATTTAAATAAAGATGGGAGCAAGTTTTTACCCTCTTAAAATAAATTCATTGTACCTTTTCTCCTTATTTTCCATCCTGTTCCTTGCCAATTTCCAGTTAATATATTTCTAAGGTTATAACATTTATAAATCCACATAGACTAAGGTTTTATCGCTTAATTATTTTTTCCATAAATATTTCTCCAAGCATAGTTTTTGGCTTTTATATTCAGTTTTAAGCTGTAGTCTTAATAGCTATTTCTGTTTAATTCTTAAATTTCAATGATGTCATTGCTCTCTACCTTTCCCGATATCCTGGACCTCATCCATTCTTGAGTTCTTGCATTTCTCTCTCAGATAGCTCTCATATGTCCGGGAAAGGTTTTGTCATTAAAGACATGAGCGATACATTTTCTAGGTTCTTTAGGATCTGAGAAGGCTTTTGTGTTTCTTCACACCTGGATAATGAGTTGCCCAGGTAGAAGACTTCTTTGCAAGGGGCCATTCCCGCTTATAATTATGCAGCTCTTGTCACCTGGTTGAATGGGGCAGCAGCCTCAGGTCAGCCTGACCTCCTTCCCAGGTGTGCAGATAACCTGCTCTGCTTGCCTGCCCTACACCCAAACATGGTCTCCTTAACCCTGAGCGTGTCTAGGCACGGTCATCCATTCACTCATTTTCCCAGGAAATCAGCAATTCCGCTGCTAGAGGCTCCTTATCCTGTGTAAGACCAATCCCCCCACCTCCTCTCTCACACTTTCCCTTTGCCTCCCCTATCAGCTTTCCCCTGCCACTGCACGCCCCTTCAGTCAGGAACCTTCGCCCCTGTGCAGTCTGCTCCTGCGCCTTTCTTTTTTTTTTTTTTATATGTTT
>PVJS01020864.1:0-32137 GCA_004027185.1 Glis glis
TAGTAGTTGACTTTGATAAGTTTGTGTATGTACATCCTGTGCATTAGGGTGTCCCCCCCATCTCCCTCAGTTAGGTCGCCTTCTTTACTCATCTAAGGTTTTCTCCATCTTTGTCTGGAGCCCCTCCTATGCCCTATTCTCCCTAGTTTCCGCATATTAGGGAGAGCATCCAACTTTTCACTTTTTGTGACTGATAAAGCATCTTTAGATCTAAAGGTTATTTCTTTAGACACTATTTTGGAAAACAGACCAGGTTTGAATCTATTCATAGAAGGACGTTTTACTTGTGAATTTAATTTTAATTTGGGAAAGATTAAAGGTAATTCAATTCAGATTTAAAACATTTGTTTAATATCTTTAAAATAACTTCTTCCTGCACTCTATTAGATTTGAGAACACAGATCAAATGAATAACTTATCCATGGGGTTACTGGCTCCCAGCCAGGAAAGGCCTATGCATTCTGAGTCAGTTGCTTAGAAACGGACAGCTGGACTCCACGGGCTTCCCAGGCATCTCAGACTTCTTACCTGCTCTCATTTCTGTATGGCCTGCCCACACTTCCTCTACGTCTTTAAACCTGCATCATCTTTTAAGAGGTCTTCTCAAGCCATCTATAAAAAACTGCGATCCTTCCCCCAATTTCTCACACTTCCTATTTCTCTTTACTGCTTTCTTTTTTCCTCTTTAGCACTTTTCACAGTCAAAGATACTGTATCTTGCTTCCCTGTTCATCTGTCTTCTTTCCTAGAATATAAACTCCATGCGGGCAGGGATTTGGGGGTTTTGTTCGCTGCGGTCTCCAGTGGCTACAATGGAGTGGGCATTCAGCAAATACATGTGAGTGCAAGTCTTTCTGCTCTTTGAGAGCCTGTGTACCTTGGTGGAGCCTTCCCTGGCTCCCCAGTTCCTTACCTCTGTGTGCCTTTCTGTAGAACTCTGCCCTCAACAAAATTAACCTCGTTTTTGACCTCACATTAAAGCCCACATCTCTTCCTTCTGGAAGTTATCACCTAAAAAGGTTTTAGAGGTAAAGTAAGCTGCTGCATATGTATTCTGGAATCCAATTGCATACATTCAAGTAAAGGAAGATTTCACTGACAGCTGAAAGTATGAAAAAGACAGGATTTTAGTGAACTGCCAGTTGAGTCAATATAATGAAGATCCAAAAAAAAAAAAAAACCAGCCAACCAACCCACCCACCCACCCACCCACCCAACCAGCTTAGTTTTAGGCTGTTGTAACAGTAAACCAAGTGCCCCGCGCTGACGTGATCAAATCACCAGTGGAGTTTGTCATCAGTCCTGCCTGCAATGCACAAGAATGGTCTAGAGTATATTCAGGAGAGAGGGGACTGGAAACTGTACTATTTGAAAGAAATGGGAGTATTTGGCTTGGGAAAGAGAGAAACCAGGTGTCTTCAAATATCTGAAGTGCTGTCATGTTGGTGAAAAATTGTTTCTTCTGTACAAAGTTGAAATGACAAGGAAATCTATTTTGGCTCAATAAAAGGCAGACCTTAAGCGTGTGAGGTGAGTCAGGATGGTGTAGCCCTCTAGAGTTCAGATGTGGGCTGGCGTGTGGTTCATGGCTGTGCCGGACGACTGTCACAATGGCTTGTCCTGAGAGACGCTCTCCTTGGCTGAGTTGTGCCTGGGGTGTATTCTGCACCCCTCCTTGCTCTCCTCAGCCTCTTTGTGGTGTGTGTTGCTCATTGTGTCTTTTCTTAGTGTCTATGATTTGCTTTATGCTTAAAAAAATCTTGTTGCTAAGTATTCTAATTCTAGCAGTTGCGGGAAATTTGTAAATAATGGCTTTGCATCATAGCGGTGAGCTTGTACTGTCTACTTTCTTCATGCCCTTCCATTCTAGACTATGTCAGACCCCCCTGTTGCCTTGGGAACATACACATGGTAGATGAATGAAAGTGAACACACAGCCGAGTGGAATGCTGGGACACCATATTCCAGTACACTGAGGACTTGAATGGTTAAATCTGGGGCAAAGAAGGGCATTCCCCCAAATCCATGCCATTTTCACAGGGAACACTGCAGGGGCACTCAACAAGGAGGGAACCAATTGAAGGCCCACACTGGACTGCATATCCCATGTTTTTATTCCCTCTATATTTCCTGCTCCTCCCATGCCTGTCTGTTGCCTGTCAGTACACTGAGGATTTGTGAATGTTCATCATTAAGAGACCCACAGCCATTTCCACCAGCCATTTAAGGCTGGGATGACATACCTGGGATTTCTTTGATTCCTTTATACTCCATCCCCATTTAAACACCAAGTCTTTTTGCTACTATCTACTTAGCATGTCCACAACCTGCTTCTCTTCATTTCCTGGTACAAAGCAGGTGTTCAATAAAAATTTGTTCTATGAATAAACCCCCACGACTACTTTCGTACTTAGTTCAGGTTACCATCACCTTTGGCCTGGACTTCTACAGGCCTTGTGAGTGGTCATTCTGGTCTCTTGTCATGACCCATCTCCAGTCAGTTCTGCACACTGCCAGCCAGAACCATCTTCCTTATATGCTAATATGCTTCCTTAGATGCTAATCCTATCATTTCACTTCCAAGGTTAAAACTTCATCTGCAGCTTTCAGGATGGAGCCCGAACTCCGTACTGTAGCAACCAAGGCCCTTTACGACCTGATGCCTCCTGCCCATCACCACCTGGCCACAGCTCCACTGGCTCTTCACTGTCATCTCCCAGCGTGTGACAGATAGTCCTTCCTGGTTCCTATCACCTTTTTCAGGGTCTTCTGACACGGGCTGGGGCAGTCCCTTCTAGTGTTTCCATGGCATTCTATCCTGGCCACTTTAATCATGCCTGACATGTTCTGAGCTTGTCACCTTGCTCATGAGACTGTGACCTTGAGGTAGAAAGCAAGCCGTATCAATTCAGTCCAGTGTCTAGGCAACAGCAGGGGCTCACTCAATAAACACTCCACTGGTCTTTCCTAGGAGCAGGTGAAGAGTCCAGGGAGCAGCAGAGCCTATTTCTTGCTCTGTCATTAACACAACATATGACTTTAGAGGGCAACAGGATAATTAAAATTTGAGAAGTCCTCCAATCTAGGACATAGAATAATTAACACTTTGAATTAAAGTTAATTATTTTATCTTTGCTCTTATAGCATACTGTTACTCATGGATAATTTCTTGATCAAGATTTAACTTCTACTTATACAAATTTTCCTATAAAAATTTATGAACTTTCACATTACAAAGTGGTCAGAATGCAGACACGTGGCACTGCAGAGCTTCTGCAGCTTCTCTGTGGACTAGGGGAAAGTATTGTGGTGTCTGAAAGGTCAGCCTCCTACTAGTTGTGATCTGGGAGAAGTTCCCTGGGCGGCTGTGAATGTTCATGTGTGACAAGTGCCTCATAGTGTACCTGGCACGCGGCGGGTACTGAAGTGTTAGTTTTCTTCCTCTTGTGGTTTTAAGGAGATCTGGGAATATAGAGATTAAGAAGTAACTTTTCCTTTCACCTTTGAAATAAAAAAAGAGGCATGTCAGTCTCCTAAGTTTTACTTTGATGAAGTAGCTACCTTTTGAGCAACAGATAATTCTTTAGGTATAATAATTAACATTCCATTTAGAAAAATGTAATTTGGTGTCACTGATATGTAGACCTATTCTCCTTGGATATATTTTAAGTGAAATGAACTTTAAAAATATTAAACATACAAGAAATAAACCAACAATTATTCTGCCCCAATAAATTCTGAAAATTTATTATTTGGGAGAATATCAGATATTGATCCTTTGCTTTACAGCTCATGATAATAATCAGAAAATATACATTGAAATGAAAGTCAAAGAAAATAATTACATATGATACATATTATAGATTTTTAAAATTTGTACATAAGCAAAGCAGTACTAAAAGCATATTTATGGTCTACACTTAGTGAACATGGCAATTTTCTGTTTAAAGCTGCAGCAACTCAAATCCTTTTAAGGTCAATGAAGAAAGGTGTATTGAGAAATACATTTAGGGCGATCGTCATGTCTGGCTGTAAACCTATATTTTTAATCTTTCCCCTCCCCCCATATATATGTATATACTTTATTGCCTTTATATTTCTGCTGGTTTAATATAATTAGTATACTAAATAGTTATTTGCATTTATTTGATTTCTAAAAATATATAAAATGCACTGGAAAGAGCTCCTGCAGCTTTCAAGCAGTCAGTGTCCTGGCGTCGAAAGCTTGCTGGGGAAATGTAAAGCAGCAATACTGAATAAATAGTGATTGTGTGTCTTCTGATACAGCTGGTGGCCTTCGCCCAGAACTTAAAAACACTGAACAGTATAAACATGCAACTTAAAAAACTGACATAAAAGTAATACTTATGAGCTAAATTTTAGTGTAATAAAGACTACTAAAGACAACTTTAGGGAGACGAGAGATTTCAAACACAGTACTATCAGGTACATATAACTTAAGGCCCAATTTTTCAAAGGCAATGTCCAGTGCTAACTGCCCATCTGCCCACACCGGTTGCATGCCTGAAATCAAGTTTCTGCCTTTTCCATATTATTTCTCCATTACAGTTCTGACTTGGAAAGGTGTTTGTAGAAATGGCTTTAAATTAAGGATTATCTTTTCTCTAAAGGCTGCTTTGCTCTTATTCACAAAGAAAGTTGTCTTTTAACGCAGGAGTACATTTTATTTTTATTGTGGAAACAAGTGCTTATATTTTGTTTTTATATATTGCCACACTTCACATTTCACAACAGAAATTCTATTATTTTTTGCCATATTATACATATATATGTTTTTACTGTCAGTCTTATTTTAGCTCTTGTTTTGACTAATTCCAATGATAGAAATTGATGATTTGCATATTAATGACTGGAAGTTAAGAGGGAAATGTCTATTAATATAAATTGAAGTCTCACATATTAAAAAAAACTCTCTGTGCCCTAAGACAAAAAACAAATCCTAACAAACCAAAATATCTTATAAGGAAAATGGGGGAGAAAAAAAACAACTGAGGTAACCCACTAGGGATCATTCTGAGGATGATGGTATTCAAAAGGTCAAATAGACCATGTTATTTCAAATTATTCATTGGTAAGAAAAAGCTATTTTTAATATATTTAGTACTTGTAGAAAATCACAATAAAACAGCTTGCAGTATGTTTCAAAATCACACAAATTTGTAATCTAATTTGTTACTTAGAACCTGACTATTCCCTCAGATGTAAAATTTTTATATTTGGTATTTTTGTATGCTATTGCCTGCTCCTTGCTCCAAAATGTATCCAAAGATGTGGCACTTAATATAACTCCTTTGTATTCACAATAGGTAAAAATGATCACAGATTAAAATATTTCAACATGTTCCTACAGAAATGAGTTATTCCCCACTCTATTTTAAAAAAAGATTTAGAAAATATTCCTTAGTTATGTGCTTCCAGAAGTAATATACTGATGAAAAAGTACAGCTGCCCAATGTATTCATTAATTCACATTCATGCACTGTTCCCGTGTAGGAAACAGTATTTCTATGTGTAATTAGGTCCATGAAGATTATTTGGCAGCTTGAAGATTCTGATGAAGTTGTCAGAGAGGTCAGCTGTAACACTGTGCTGGAGAGCCCAGGAATATGCACGTCGGTTGGAAGCTACCTATTTTTCTTAAAAGTTATTAGGTTAATTCTGATAATTTATAATAACTAAGTTAGATACTGACTTTCTCTCTTGGTAGATTACACCAAGGCATCTTTGCAATTTCTAACTGCAAAGTTTAACATTTTGATTTAAATAGAATAGTCAATTTATAAAATGTTTTTCTTTGTGAATAAGGTCTCAATTTCTCTGAACAACAACAAAATGACTCAGTATAGGACTTTTTAAAAATAAGGCATATATTGGGCATACATAAATCATTATTGTCACAAAAACTATAAATTATTTTTATTTTTAAGTATCCTAATTTTTAAATCTATATAGATATGAAATAACTATTATAAATTGAGAGCAAATGTGTACAGGTTGTGGTTACTTAGGTAAGAACCACTTACTTCTCAAGTTATTTGCAAAACAGGATAATGGCAAGATCAATTTGATAACTCCAAGAACCCAAAGAAAATAAATTTTTCAGTTGAGGTCTAATATTTAGCTGGACTAGAAAAGGCAACACTGTATTACTCTCAGTTCTCTAGAAGCTTCTATATATTTTCACAGCCATTCTTAAGTTTTTTCATAGGAAACCTAAATAAAGCAGCATTCTCAGCATTCATGAAACCAAAAATAATGTGTTGAAACATCCAAAGCTGCCTTCATGCACAAGACGCATCTCTTTATTGTTACCATGGCATTACTATATTAATCCACTTTTGTTTTCTTGCATATAAATAATATATTTTCTTCAGAATTAAAAACTACCTTAAATTTCCGATTAAAGTCTTAATTATATTGTACCAAATTTGATCAGAGGGAACATAAAAACGGCGAAGAGGTGTCTGACAGCATCTGTCTAAATATTACTTGTGAATTTTAGTTACGCCACTACTCATGGTAGAGGTGTTGATGCATTTTTGGCTTTATAAATAAAACAATATATGTACAAATGGAGATTCATAGCCTATAAAAGTCAAACAAAAATAAAAACATACTCTGCATTTAACTTCATTTCCTTAGTAGAAAGTACCTAACTTCCATCTACTCTCCTTCTGTCCAGATGACTGGAGAAAAGCACAGTAAGTTCATAATATACAGAGTAAATTATGTCTGAGCAATAATTTGCCTGTGGGTGTGTATACTAGTAGACTATAATACGAAATGGGTTATTTTAAAATAGATCATTTGAAGCAATATTCCCAAAGTATACCAACCCAATCCTCAGATACCTATAACTCACATGTTATGTTAATGCCGAGGATCCATGAGAGTCAATGATATGGCGGCGCAGAAACAAATCACATCAACTGTCATGAACCCCCGAGCCTATCTGGATAGATGCTTAACAGTTACAGTATATGAAAGACTGTACACCTTTTACATGTACAATTTACCTCCTGAAATATATTTGTTATGTTATGTGATCATTCACATATTTGGAAATACTGTAAAGGAAAGATTAAATTCCAGATTAAAAAGAAATCTGAATATTTCATGTAATTAAGCAATGGCTAAGACAGGTTCACAAAATACACAAGTGAGCTCTTCTGGAGTCTGTCCCGATGGTGGCGCACACCAGGACACCGTGGAGCTGTGAATTAGCAACACGTGGATGGAGTCTTAACAACATGCACGCAAAGTCGTAATCACACAGTATGTAACATAATTAAGTCACGGGTAAGTACTGATAAAATATTAAAACAACAACATTCACACACTAATCAATTCATGGAATAAATTAAACTAGGTCAGTCACATATCTCTCTGTACTCTCAATTCATGGTTTATTTTTGTATACACATAGTATAATACTTTCCTAATGCTCTCATGGTGCTACAAATAAAAATGAAGGCTTTGTATTACAGCTGCTGGACAAAAACGTCAATACTGTTGATGTATGGAAACCCAATTCTTTGTTCTTTAGCATCAGTGCACAGGGTATGGCTCCGAGTGGTATGCAATTTAGGAGAGAAAAAGATGGTTTGTGAAATATATCCTCTGCTCATCATTGGCACAAATCGAAGAAGGAATTTTACTGTCCTTGGTACTTTTACTGGATCTCTCCCCTCAAGACAGATGTTATACATATATGCCTTCAGGATTAAAACCAGATGAGATAGGATTCTGTAGAATACGAAGATTGCTGGGGAGCTGCCGGGACGAACCAGGTCGCTTCAGGGACCCAGACTGGAATGGTGCCTCTAAATGGAAAATGAAGAAAGTCATCATCCGATGTGCTCGTTAACTAGGAATACTCAGCAATATGACAAATGAGAATGTTTTCTGCCCTAAAGAATTTGAGAGAACTGCATAGAGCAATGACTGCAACCCCCTGCGGGCCCTGGAGTGGGACGAAAAGGCTCCTCGCAAGGGAGTCTAGCTGGTGACATGAACAGTGAATTCTTTTTAAAAGGTGAGCATTTTGCTTCTCTTTCTTAGTTGTTTGGATCAAAACAGATTTGGAGCTGTCTTTCAAATCTCAGCTCAAGTTAATAAGAAAGACTTTTAGGAAAGGAAAATGGGAAGAAGGGAGATGTTAAAATTCAAATTAATACACTATGGCTCATATGTACTTCAGGAAAAAGATTTATTTATTTATTTATTTATTTATTTGGTACTGGGGATTGAACCCAAGGGCATTCTACCCCTGAGCTACACCCCCAGCTCTTTTTAAAATTTTTTGTTTTGAAACAGGGTCATGCTAGGTTGCTGAGAGTCTTGCTACATTGCTGAGGTTGTCTTCAAACCTGCAATCCTCCTGTCTCAGCCTCCCAAGTACTAGGATTACAGGAGTGAACCTTTAAAACTAATTATAAGAGATTTGGTGATTATAAGATCACCTAAGTAAATAAATAACCTAAATGTTATTGTTTTTCCCCAGAAACAGAAACTATGTCAAATTTTTTTAAAAAGTCCTTCAAATTTAGCTATGAATGGCAGGGTAACATTTTAACTGAATGCAGTTTATTCAAAGTTAACTTGTGGGAATAAAGGAAAAAAAGCATATTTATCAACACCTTACCTCTTTCTATGTCTGCCTGTGAGGCCTCTATTTCAATGGGCTCAGCTGGCAAAACAGTGACCTTTGTCCCTGTCTGCTGGATGAACTGCTGGAGATTGACTTGCCGAAGCTCTTTGGTCAACTGCTCCAGTTCTTGTTCTTTGTCCTAGATGGAAATTATTATTGTTAGTTTTTTTTTTTTTATTTGCGGTACCGGGGATTGAACCCAGGGGCATTCTACCTCCGTGCCACACCCCTGGCCCTATTTTTTATACTTTATTTTGAAACCGGGTCTCACGAAGTTGCGGAGGGCCTCACTAGGTAGAGAGAGAGACAGGGAGAGAGGGAGAGAGAGAGAGAGAGAGAGAGCTGAGGCTGGCCGCGAACTGGGATCCTCCGGTCTCCGCCTCCCAAAGTACTGGGATTACAAGCGTGCGCCACCACGCCCGGCTATTGTTAGTTTTTATTTGAGGATTCACTACTGGACAGTTCAAGATGTCCTAGTGGCAGTCCCTCTGCTGCAGGAGTTGGGGGTGGCACACTTAACATATCTGGTCTATACAAACACCCAGGCAAATGGGAAACAATCGTTTCTTCAGTCTATCTTCTTCAATGTGATGCTTCCCTTTGGAACAGCACTGTGCACTCATGAAATAAATGTGTATCCATGAGCTTTCATAAAAATAATCCTGATTCCATCTATCCCAGTGTTACAGCAATCTTATTGAGCTGGTCACAAATTTCCCTATTAACCACCTCATAACTGACTGCAAATCAATAGTAATTTGGTCCATGAGATTTAGAGTTCTTGATTTTTTTTTTTTTTGGTGATACTGGGGATTGAACCCAGGGACATTCTACCTCTGAGCTACACTTCAAGCCCTATTTTATTTATTTTTGTTTTGAAACGGGGTCTCCCTAGGTTGCCGAGAGTCTCACTACTTGCTGAGGCTGTCCTCAAACCTGTGATCTCCTGTTTTGGCCTCCCAAGTACTGGGATTAAAGGCATGTGCCACGGTGCCTGGCCTAGAGTTCTTGTTTTTTGTAAGGTATTTAAGTATTCATGGGATCCATTATTATGATTTATCTTATAGTATGAGTAAAACAAGATTCCCACAGAGTGTCAGTCTGAGGTTCTTAAATCCTTGAAAAAGACAGTCTGAGAACTACAAAGCCCTTAGAGTAGGGGTCAGGTTTAGACAGCTGGAAAGCCCCACGAGCTAGGAAAGGCTTCCTGTTATTGAAATGCCTTTTGTGTCTTTCTGTGCTCTCTCGACTACACTATCAGGAAAGGCAGCCTGGCCGCAGTCTGGCTGAGGGTGTCTGAAGTTTGGGGAGGGTTAAGGAAGAGATACTGAAAGCGAGGGAAGGTTTTCTCCACTTACTTTGAGTGAAGGGGGTATATGGTGATATGCTAGTAATTTGATTATTAGACACTTTTTAATGGATGGGATTTACTAGTAATGATTGTCTAAGTTGATGTTTCCTACAATAGCAAAGGCAAAACAACTTCTAATGCACCTTGTTGTAAATGTCGAAATGAATCCAAATAGTAAAATACTGACAAATCAGAGGCTAATAACAACCTTTTACTAAATGAGAAATTCCCAATTTTCAAAAATTTTTGGTGGTTAGTTTAACTTCTCACTACAGTTAGTGACAGAGAAAGGAAATTTTGTCAGTCCTTCCTGAAACCTCAACTTTCCCCAATGGACTGTTCATATTAATACTAAAACAACTCTTCTCAAACTTTAGTGTGCACAGGTAGTACTTGGGGACCTTGTTACAACACAGATTCTGAAATTCTAACAAGTGCACCCTAGAGCTGCCTGCAATGGACCACACTTTGAGAAGCACGCTTCTAACCAGCTCAGTTCAACAGAACTTCCTCCCAAGATGGAAACGTCCTGTGTCTGCGCTGTTTAACACGAGAACTATGTGTGCTATCTAGTACCTGAAATGTGGCTGTGACTAACACAGAATTGTTAAATTATCTGATATTTGATTTTCCTGGATACTTATTTTAATTATTTTAAATTGAAATTGCCATTTTTTTTTTTTTTGGTGGTACTAGGGATTAAATCCAGGGGCATTTTACCTCCAAGCTATACTCCCAGCCCTTTTTATTTTTTATTTTGAAACAGGGTCTTGCTAGGTTGCTGAGAGTCTCACGAAGGTGCTAAGGATGGTCTCAAACCTGGGATCCTCCTGTCTCAGCCTCCCAAATACTGGGATTACAGGTGTGTGCCACCACACCAGGCAAAATAACCACCTTATAATCAATTGTGCCTCTTTCTCAACTGTTAGAGTCTGTTTTGTTCATTTTTTGCCCACATCACACAGTATCTTCAAGAATGGGCATCCAAGAAACACTAAGTTGAGTGATCAGGGTCTAAGTGACAGAATATAAATGTTTTAGTACAGGTGCCAGAGAGGGGAACGCTGGAGAGAATCTTTTGTGCCCCTCTCATCAGGAAAGCAAAGGCGGGTCCTAGGGAGAGGAAAAGAGGGAAGGGGACCAAGTTCCAGGAAAAATGCTGGGGTTGGTGACAATGGAGAAGTGACAGAGAAGCAGTCAACCAGCCACACAATCCTTGGTCAACCAATGCTTGTAATCTTGTTTGTCTCAGGTTTCCCTATCTCTAAACAGAGCAGGTCAGATGTACTATCTCATAATTACTGTCCATTCCAGCTCTGAAAACTACTATATCCAATTACCTAAAGCCACAACTGCCACAGTTAAGAAGCCTCTTCCACGGAGCAATGATTAGCGTGGTGTTAAGTCTTGCCTCATTCTGATCTCATATTAAGCTTTGTTCATAGGTCATGAGAATTCTATGAGACTTTTAAACGAAGTCAGGTTTCTAATTATTATAATACAGAGAGATTAACGTCTTTCAAAGTAAGGGAAACAACCATGAAAAAAATTGTAAGAAATATACTGATTCCTTTAAATAGATGAAACATGCTATTAATAAAAACGTTCTTACCTGTAATCGTTTGGTGGCCTGTCCGAGAGATCTTTCCACAGCTTTAATGCCATTTTCCAACCTCAGGCTCTGCTGGCCTTGGATGTCAATTTCCCCTTTGACCTTACCAATTTGTCCTTTAACCTCTTCCTCGTTTACTTGTGCCTCTTGAACTTCCCGTTGCATTTTTTCTGCTTCAAGACCGTTTTCCATAGTCTGGATTTGTGCCAAATAGTCCTTTAATTTGCTTTCACATTCTGTGATTTTCTGTCTTATTTCTTGAAGTTGATCCTTCAGCTGCTTTTCATTTTCCTGTTCAATCTGTAGTTCATTTTCCCAAAATTCCTCCTCCTCAATTTCTACATCATTTCTTTTGATCTTTTGCTCTAGGCGGACAATTTCCTCTTCAAGGTTAGAATTATATTTTTGCTCCCAAAATCGTATTTCTATTTCATTAGATTCCAGCTGCTTCTCAATGGATTGAAGCTTCTCTGTCTGCAAACGGATTAGTTTCTTTAACTCATCTGCTGTTGTTTTGCAGTTATTCAGCACCTTTTGCTTAAATTCAGTTTCTTTACCTTTTCCAAAAATGTCCATCAATCCTTTGGCACCTCCTGTAAATGTCAGTGATTTCCTTTTAGGTTCTCGCCTTTTGATTGTTTTGTCAACCTGAGGCCTCAGTTTGGCTAAGGGTGGCAGACTCTGCCTGTATAAAGTTCTTTCAGGAATTCGAGCCACACTATCCGAAGTGGGTCGCTCACTGAGAGACGGCCCTGTTCGACGTAGAATTAGTTGCACATCACTAGCATACTGCCCCCATTTGTTTAAGGATATGATAGGATTTTCATGCGGTGCTAAGTGTCTTTCAGTATCTCTCCACTTTTCTATAAGCGTGTACCTTCCAGTTCGACCTAGGCAAAAAAGATAAAAACAAATTGTCCAAATGAGATATATAATAGCTAAATAATGCAACAGAGAATAGCATTTGGTAACTATGTATTGATTAGTATCAGATGGTCAAATTTTATGGCCCAGGCCATGTTGCCTCTAATATCTTCACTGGAAGACACCAAACCTCCCAAGACACATAGCACATAAATGAAAGGATGTGAACTGTATATACTCTTCAGACTCGCTTAGAAATTCAACCTTAACATTTAAACTGATTGAGACTCTTATGCTCTTGTCAGATGCCGAATTGCCTAGAATTTCTTATTTGGGGCAAGACTGAATAAAGTTTGTATCCTAGTTAAAAGGAAGAAGGATGTTAGAATGCCTCCTTTGTAGCCATGAAGGGCTGGTCCCAGGAACTAACCAGAACTTCTTTTTTTCTTTTTTTTTTTTTGTGGTACTGGAGATTGAACCCAGGGGCATACTACCTCTGAGCTACACCCCCAGCCCTATTTTATTTTTATTTTGAAACAGGGTTTCGCTAGGTTGATGAGAGTCTCACTACTTGCTGAGGCTGTCCTCGAACCTGTGATCCTCCTGTCTCAGCCTCCCACGTACTGGGATCAGAACTTCTAAACCTGAATAAACTTTCACTGTGTGAAGCTCTTCCACATCGGGACCCGGGGAGGTTGGAGACCCTACTTCTCCTCCTGAAGGGACACAGAGCCAACAAAGGACCTGCCATACAGCTCACAGGCAGCTGCCCAGATCTCTCTGTTTTCCTGCCTGCTCGGCCAACACATAGCTCACACAGCAGGAATCTTTTGGCACAGCTATGACTAATAAAAATACCACCTCGGCTGGGTGTGGTGCTGCATACCTGTAATCCCAGCACTTAGGAGGCTGGATCACAGGTTCGAAGCCAGCCTCAGCAACTCAGGGAGGCTCTCAGCAACTTAGCGAGATCCTGTTTCAAACTAAAAAATAAAATAGGGCTGGGGGTGTAGCTCAGAGATAAAATGCCCCTAGGTCAATTCCCATTACCCGCCCCCTCCACATCACCTTAATAAAAACAATTCTTTGAAATAACTTCATATAAAAAGAGTGGCCTGAGCCAGGCATGGTGGTACACACCTGTAATTCTAGTACTTGGGAGGCTGAGACAGGAAGATCATAGGTTCAAAACCAACCTCAGCAAATTAAGTGAGACTCTCAGCAACCTAGCGAAACTCTGTTTCAAAATAAAAAATAAGAGCTGGGTGTGGTGGTGCACACTTATAATCCCAGTACTTTGGAGACTGAGACAGGAGGATTGCAGGTTTGAAGCAAGCCTCAGCAACTTAGTGAGGCTGTCAGCAACTTAGCGAGACCCTGTTTCAAAATAAAAAATAAAATAGGGCTGGGGTATAGCTTGGAGGTAGAATGCCCCAAGGTTCAATCCACGGTACTTAAATAAATAAATACATAAATAAATATAAAAAAATAAGAAGGGCTCAGGGTATAGCTCAGAGGTAGCTCCTGAGTTCAATCACCAGTAACAAAAACAACAAAAACAAGAGTGGCCTGCTAGTTTGATGCCATCCCATTTATTAATTTTTGGTTTTATTTCCTGAGCTGTGGGAGTCTTATTGAGGAAATCTCTACCAGAGTCTATCTGCACATCAAAAGAAACAATCAAGAGTCTTAAGAGAGAGCTACAGAATGGAAGAAAATATTTGCCAGTTATTCCTCTGATAGAGGACTAATATTGAAATATATAAAGAACTAAAAAAAAACCACTAAAAAACCAAACAACCCAATCAAAAATTAGGCAACTGAATCGAATAGGCACTTCTCAAAAGAAGACATACAAATATCCAACAAATACATGAAAAAATGTTCAACATAACTAGCAATCCGAGAAATGCCAATCGAAAAACTATACTGAGATGCCATCTAACTCCAGTTAGGATGACATTCACCCAGCATACAAATGATAAATGCTTCAAGGCTATGGGGAAATAGGAACTCTTATACACTGTTGGTGGGATTGTAAATTGGTACAACCACTATGGAGATCAGTATGGAGGTTCCTCAAAAGATTAGAAATGGAACCACCATATGACCCGGCTACACCACTTGTTGGAATCTTTCCCAAAGAATTAAAGTCAGAATACTATAGTGACACATGCATAACCATGTTTTTAGCAGCACAGTTCACAATAGCTAAATTATGGAACCAACCTAGGTGCTTGTCAACAGATGAATGGATAAAGAGCATGTGGTATAGATACAGAATGGAGTTCCACTCAGCCACAATAAAGAAGAAAATGATGTCATTTATAGGAAAATGGATGGAACTAGAGAATATTATGCTAAGTGACATCAGCCAATATCAGAAAGTCAAGAGCCATATGTTTTCTGTCATGCAGAAGCTAGAGAGAAAAGAAGAAACAAAAGGAACTTCAGATAAATGGAGAGACCAGTAGGATAGTAGGAGAGGATTGGGGGTAGGAAGCAAGAAGGGGAAAAAAAGAGGTTTGAGGAAGGAAACAGGTCAAATAATGTTAAGTCCATATATGAAGGTGTCACTACCAATTTCACAGGGAGTGGGGGAGATGCAGAGGGAAATACATCATGTGATATGTGCATGTGCGTTTATTTCACTTTGAGTCTATGATGTGTAATTATAATGCACCAATACAAGTATATATATACATATATAGTACAAATATTATATATAGAATATATACAAGTATATATATGAATATATACATATACAATACAAATATCATATATATATATATATATATATATATATATATATATATATGTATGTATGTATGTATGTATGGGGGAATGGTGGCCTGGCCTGAAGAGAAGCCTTGCTCAGTCTTGATAGTAAAAGTTTTAGCTATTCTTTTTTTAAAGCAAAATTTAAATTGTTTTTTATCATTAAAAACAAAACAGAATAAAATATGTTTTATTTATTTATTCTTTTGGCGGTACTGGGGATTGAACCCAGGGGCATTCTATCTCTGAGCTACACCCAAGTCCGTTTTTTTTTATTCTTTATTTTGAAGTACGGTCTCACTAAGTTGTAGAGGATCTCACTAAGTAGCCGAGGCTGGCCACGAACCTGGATCCTCCGGTCTCAGCCTCCCAAGTATTGGGATTACAAGCGTGTGCCATCACGCCTGGCTAAATATGTTTTATTAAACATAATAAATTAAAAATACTGAGCCTATCAATTATAGAATTAAGATAAAGTTTCAGAAGACAATGTACTACTATAAGCTTTCAAACCAGCTTTCTAAATATGTTCACTTAAGGTGGGTGGGTATTATAATTGTTAAAAGCATACATTAGTACTTAACCTGACCCTACCATCTAGCAATTATATTGGCATATATAGCTACTGACTTACCTTCTCTGCCTTCCTTTTTATACTTCATGAGCTTCTCAGCCAATAGAAGTATTTTCTCAATACTGTGTCAATAAGTGGACATCTAGATGTATAGAAGTAGCACATGAATGATTTTGCTCAAGGCATATAAGTATGCTCTACTATTTTAGGAAACCTAAATCTTGGGTGCAGGTAAAATTTAGGGCTTTGGAGGCAGAGAGACTGAGCTTTAATCCTGGGTGATATATTCACTGGACAAGCAGCGGAACTTCATGTCTAAAAAACCTCACTTGACTCAGCTATAAAGAGGAACAAAACTACATCATTTTCAGGAAAATGGATAAAACTAGAGAATATCATGCTAAGGGGAATTAGCCAGTCTCAGAAAGTGAACAGTTGTATGTTTTCTCTCTTATGTGGAAGCTAGAGAGAAACTGGGTAACAAAAGGGACTTCAGATAAAGGAGGAGAGACTCCAGTGGAGCAATGGAGGGGTTGGCGGGGAGACTTGATGAAGGCAACAGTTCAAATAATGCTATGTGCATATGCAAAATGATCAGTACCAATCTCAATGACATGTACAGGGAAGGGGAGGGAATGGGGTGGGATCCGGAGGGAAATGCACCAAGAGTGGTGTGCATGTATGTTCCTATCACTGTATACCTCATTATGATGCATAGTTACAATGTGACAATAAAAGTTTATTAAATCAATAAAATGCCTCACTGATTTTGGGTGTCAAATGTAAAAAGTACCTACCAGCTGGGAGTAGTGATGCATGCCTGTAATCTCAGTACTTGGGAGGCTGAGATGGGAGGTTTGCAGGTTTGAGGCTCGCCTCAGCAACTTAGTGAGACTCTCAGCAACCTAGCAAGGCCTGTTTCAAAAAAAAAAGGGCTGAGGGTGTAGCTCGGAGGTAGAATGCCTCTGGGTTCAATCCCCATTACTCCCCCCCCAAAAAAAGTACCAACCACATTGCCTGATCCATAGCAAACATTCAACACCTGGCAGTTATTATTAATTGAAGACATTGTTATTTGGGTAACAAAAGGGCTGACTAGAGACTTCCTTTAAATAGTGACATCATGACTATAATCTTTTTTTTTTTTTTTTGGTACCGGGGATTGAACGCAGGGGCATTCTACCTCCGCGCTATGCCCCTGGCCCTATTTTTTATACTTTATTTTGAAACCAGGTCTCACAAAGTTGCCGAGGGCCTCACTAAGGAGAGAGGGAGAGAGAGAGAGAGAGAGAGAGAGAGAGACCGAGACCAAGAGAGCTGAGGCTGGCCGCGAACCCGGATCCTCCGGTCTCTGCCTCCCAAAGTACTGGGATTACAAGCGTGCGCCACCACGCCCGGCATCATAACTATAATCTAACTTTAAAAAAAATTTCTTCTTAAGCAACTTCCAACTATGTGTAAAGATAGGCAGAGAAGAAAGTACAGGGCTCCGGGGTTGGAAGGCTTGTGTTTAAATCAGGCTCTGCCACCTACTTACATTATTTAAATGAATTATTAAATGTCCTTAAGTCTCCGTCTCCTCGTCTATAGGATGAGAGTAGTTGCTCTGAGAGTCAAGTGAGACTATAAAATGTAAAAGTGTTTTGTAAAATTGTAAAGCACTATAAAATACTAGTTACCACCATTAAAATACCCAGGTAAACTAGGAGAATGGAAAAGGAAGCCTTAGCACACTGGATTGGCTTCTTGGAATACAAAGTGTTTCTAATAATTTTCAGGCTAAAAATTACTATAACTGTCTCAAGAAAAATCACATGACATCTCTGCAAGGTTAAAACTGTCCCTGTGAACTAAGTACTTCGATGATCACAGAACTTTATGTTCCTGGTTCTGCTGCCCATTAACCACTTTAGGCATCTTGCTGCTCCCTGGACCTCTGTGTCACTGTCAGAAGGACATGAAGGATTCAGACCAGACTGGCAGAGCCCCCCAACTCTTCTATCAGGCCAGAAAAGCATCTTTAAAAGAAAACTAAGTCATCACATTAGACAAGGTTAATTAAAAATTCTAAAGACATCTGTTTATCATCCATCTATCTATCAATTATCTATCTATCTATCTATCTATCTATCTACCTACCTACCTACCTACCTATCATCATCATCTATTTTGTGGTACTGGGGATTGAACCCAGGGCATTCTACCTCCAAGCTATACTTCCAGCCCATTTTTTATTTATTTTGAAACAGGGTCTCACTAAGTTGCTGAGAGCCTAAGTAGCTGAGGCTGGCCGCGAACCTGAGATCCTCCTGTCTCAGTCTCCCAAGTACTGGGATTACAAGCATGCACCACCATGCCTGGCTAAAGACCCTAATTTGGCCACAATTACATATAAAACTGATTTCCCCAGTGTTAATGGTACTGCTAGTTTCTGAGGATGTCTTTATGGAAGACTATTTGGAATTGCTTTTACTGCCAGTGTTTCCTTTGGGTTAAATGCACATTTAGTGCTACTAGGTAAAAAGAAAAAATTTCATTCTGCAATATGAAAAAGGTCTTTTTTTTAAAAAAAGTAAATGAATTAATAGGTTTGAACTTATTATAGGAATTGGGTTTTAAATATATAAGAATTAAATCCCATAATCATTGTTTTGAATACTCATACTTGGCAGGGCCCTATATTGATACTTTTACTGGTGCATGTAATTATACATCATACTGAGGTACAGAGTGATAGGAATATATGTGCACACAACACAGAACACACAACACTTGGTGTGTCCCCTCTAGATCTCACCCCGTCCCCTTCCCCATACATGTCACTGAGATTGGTATTGATAATTTCATATATGTGCACAGCACTATTTAAATTGTTGTACCCTTAAAACGAATAAAGAGACATATCTGTCTATAGCATTTATAGTTTAAGCTGTTTTGGCCATCGAGGACTCTGTGCCACTCTTAAATAAGTGTGATTGAATTAAGCAGTGGTAAATAAAATACTGATTATACTTTTAAATATTTAAAGCAATTGAAACTAATCCCAAGAACCATTAACTTCACATAATGAGGAAAACTGTATAGAGATTTTAATGCACCAATGGAATTTTTATTGGAAGACTGACATAAAAGGATATAGGATAATAAATTACTTTCACCTAACAAAGTGAAATATATCATTATAAAGTATTTTTTGGAAATATATATCAAAACTCAAATATTCAAATGAGTCGTAAATTTTATGCCCTTATTTCAACCACTTTTAACAATTGCAACTATTTTGACAGCTGCGTTTAGAGTCATAAAGCAGAACCGTAACTTAACAGTCGCATCTTATTATTCATTCAGCGAGTATATACTGAACACCAAGTATCTGTCAGAAGCAGTGCCAGGCCCTGGAGATGCAGATTTAATTAAATGTCTTCATCACTAACCCTCTTCGTAAGTTTTAAATTTAACCGAAATTTATTTTTTTCTTTAATATCAAATCTTCTCCATCCCAAGGAAGAATATTGTACATTATTCAAAATAACAAGACAGAGAGCTGGTATTACTCTCATGAATTTAATGCTAATAATATATCTTCATGTTTTTGGACATATTAGAAATAATGCCAGTAACACCTGACTTTTTTATTTGTGGTGAATAACCTATTAGATAGCACTGAATTTTTCTAATAACAGAAGCTTTGTTCCTTGAGTTATAAACATTTTGATGAAAATTTTATAAAATATATGTTTCAGGATTCTTACACAGACTCTTGTGAACATAACCAATTCTCTCCATAGTGACTTAGAATTCTGACAATGAGTGTGGATCTCTCTAACAGAACTTACATTGTGTCATTTTTCAGTCTGGAAAATGCTTTTGATGCTTTTATATAGGTCATCTTAATTGATTCTGTTAGTTAAGCAGTACAGCTATTATGATTCTTATCGGTGAAGAAATCAAAACTTAAAGAATTTCTGACAACATAGATATTATGCAAATTTATCAGTGAATTTTCTACTATACTATTCAAATCCTTAGTGAAACTGAGACAATTCTTACCACAACGTATTTATCTTGACAGCGATATAATAAAAGATTATATCTGAGTATATGTCAGCTAGTTGTGCATTCAACCTATAGTTAAATAATTCATAGTATATTTTTCCAGTGTGTTGAGAATATTATATAATCACAGAATTACTGCCTACTTAGGATGATATGATATATTTACTATTAAAATAATATAAACTGTTACTGAGCACCTATGATTTAGTAGGCATTGTGCTGATTACATAATATTAACCAAAGTAACAGGAAACACTTTTTGATACTTTTATTGGTGTGTTGTAATTATATATCATAGTGAGATTCAGAGACACAGCACACATGCACACATCACTTGTGTGCTCCCCTCCTCCCCAGGCATGCTAGTGAGATTGGCAGTGATACCTTCATATATGGACACAGCATCATTTGAACTGTTTCCCTCCTCCATCATGTAGTATATTTTACTACAAAGATTTCTATTTCCTGTTTCAATATTATTCAATTAGTATTTTCTGTTCATTGAGATTAAAGGGAGCACAATTAATATAATAGTAGTTAAGAGGAGAGTTTTTGAATCAGACCACTGGCTGTAAGAGAGTTAAATCTCTGTGCCTCAATCTGACCACCTATAAAATAGAGATAACAACAGTGCCTTCCTCATGAGATTGTTACGAGGGATGAGGAGTAAATGACATAGGAAATTAATTCATGATACAGTAGATGAAAAATGAGATTTTAAAACTGAACAGTATATGAAAAGTAGAATCATTTTTACTTAGAGCTCATCCATAGGTACATTATTAGGAACATTGCTTATAGTGTTGTTAAGTAAAATTTACAGGAGGCAATTGGTTTGAACTGAGCTCTTACACCAGGCTCAATAGACTAAACCTAAATAGGGTCACTCATGTTAAAATTCTGCATCACCAAGCCAAAACTAAGTTGTTTTTCTGACTTCATGAGACATCAGACAAATGAGAGATACTAGGCAAACCCCAATAAGCCAGTTTTAGTCAGAATGATAAGGAAGTCCCCTCTGCTTGATCCTTACAAGGAGAGGGACTTTGAAATGACTGATCTGCTGTCTGTACTTCCTTTCTGCTTTCTTTGGCCCCACTTTTCTATACAACCAATCTACTCAGCTTAGCAAAGCAGCTTATGTAAAATTGCTGCCTAATTTCAGAATTCAAATGAAACCAATTAAAATCCTTTAAGTATGTTGTAATCTTGCCTTTGATAGTAGTTAGTTTTAGAAGGTACAATCGTGAGTGATTCTTTTACCTTCTTGGTATTTTTCTAAATTTCATAATGGTTTACAATAATATTACTTCAGAAACAGATACAAAGTGAATCAGTTTATAAATTTCTATTATTGATAACTTACATATGAAATTAGGTGTCAAACGTGGCCACATAAAATATATTCTTTTTCTTATATTCTGAGAAGTCATATAATCCTAAGAGTTGGATGGGCCATTATGTGGTCACCTTGTTTGGCTTATGATTTATAGAAAAAAACTTTTAAAAAATCAATTCATTTGTTTACAAATATGTACCAAGTACTGTGATACAAGAAGAGATATATTTAGTTTTTGCCTCCAGTGTTTGACAAAGAACTTCCAAACAATACTCTTGGAATTCCTGAGTAAGAGGGGCAATAAGAACTTTTTTTTTTTGTATTCATAACAAGCACTTTCAACCTAACTCAAGTTTTTGTCAATTAGTTGGCTCTTGGACCACTAGGTAGCTTCAGGATGGGAGCTGGTTGCCAGAGGAACAGACCAAGTGATTAGAGGGTTGGAACTTTCTGTCCCTCTCCTAACCACCAGTGAGGGGAGGAGTTGAATACTGAGTTCATCATCAATGGCCAATGATGTAATCATTGTATGGAATGTGTAATATATATTGGAACTTCCATAAAAACCTTTATACAGTGGTGAGCAGAGAGCTTCTATGTTGGTGAATGCACTGAGGTGCTGAGAGGGTGAGACAGAGCCCAAGAGTTCTGCATATAGTTTTATTAAAGAATTACTTTAAAAGGAATCTGTTGAGAACAGGGTAGAGGAGAACAAGGTTGAGTTGGTGCTATGGTTTGAAAATGTCCCCCAAAGGCCCATGTGTTCAAAGTTTGGTTGCCAGTCTGGTGCTATTTGGATGTTGTGAAATGTTTAAAAGTTGGGTCCTAGTGGAAGGAAGTTAGGTCACTGGGAGTGTGCCCCTGAAGGGGATATTGGGAACCTGGCCCCTTCCTGTCTGTCTCTCTTTTGCTTCCCAGCTGCCATGAGGTGATCAGGACTCCTCCACTCTGCTCACCTGCCACAAGGTACTGTACCACCATCAAACAGCCATGGACTGAAATCTCTGAAACCATGAACCAAAATAAACCTTTCCTCCTTAAGTTGATTATCTCAGGTATGTTGCCACAGTAACAGAAACTGAGTTGGATTATAGTGACCAAACATACACAGTGCATACTTGCTGGATAGGTGGATTAACTGCTTTACACAAATAAACACAAGTGGGAAGATGAATTGGAAAGCTACTGCAAAAATCTGTGACAAATGATTGTGACTTCCATTTAGGTGGTATAACCACCAATGGTAGTTAGAGAGAAGAAACAAGATTCTGGATATATTTTGAAAGCAGGACAGAGGATTTGTTGAGTTGGTTTTAAAGTAGTAGAGCAAGAGAGGAATTAAAGACAACACAAAGGTTTTGGATCTAATCAATCAATTAAAAGAAGAAGCTTCTCATTTGCTGAGATGGAGAGGAGGAGGAAATTTGGAGGTAGGCAGTATCTGGGACACAGAGCTTAGGTTTTGACATGTTAAATCTTAGATACCAGTCATCCTCTAGAAATGGGCTACCTACTACAATAGCTATTGGCTACTAGCCTCACTCAAATTTTAATTAAAATTAAAAATTCATTTCCTCATTTATACTAACCACATTTTGAGTACTCCATAGCTGAATGTGGCTAGTGGCTACCATACTGGAAAGCACAGATAAGGAGCATTTCTATCTTTGCTGAAAGTTCTGGACAACACTGTCCTAGAAACTAAATTTAATTGAGTACCTACTTTAGGCAAAGCAATGGTATAAGAAAGATAAGCAAGCAAGACGCCTCTTTGGAAGGATTTTCAGGAAAGAAAAATAAGTGTTAATAATTACTAAAACTAGAGTTCAGTATAAAATGTGTGTTTGAAAACTGATTTTGTTGGGGCAACTATATGGAAATATAGCTTCTTAGGAAGAGCCCACTGCGTTGTGGTCCCAGCCCCAATCTGTTTCTATTCAATGCTTGCTCTGACCCCATTTGAAGGAGATATAGAAAAAAGATCACAAGAAGTAGGAACAGAGAAAAACTCTGAATCACTGATACTTTAAATGGCATCAGGTATCCAAGTACTGTGGATCAGAAATCCTTCCCCTCAACTGCCTTCATTTCTTCTTCCTCTTTTCTCCCCTCTCTAATCTTTTGTTAGCTGGACTTTACTCCCATCCTAAGTCCCAAGCTTCTTGAAGGAAGAAATAGATCCTTTTTAAATTTTTGGTCTGGGATATTGTACAAGCAAATGCATTTTCTCGACTGTAATGATACAGATGATCTGTCAAAGGCTTTCTGTTCACTTATACACATTTGAGAAACAGTTTGAATTCTGAAATAATGGCATTTATAGGATCGTTTAGGGGGGAAACAAAATAGAAGATTTAAGTTAGAAATGTTTTAGAAAGCCTAGGATTATAGTGACCAAACATACACAGTGCACACTTGCTGGATGGATGGTTTGCTCGTCCGTCCGTCCGTCCATCCATCCATCCATCCATCCATCCATCCATCCATCGAGCTGCACTCTCAGCCCTATTTTTTTTTTATTTGGAAACAGGGTCTCACTGAGTTCCTGACAGCCTCACTAAGTTGCTGAGGCTGGCCTCAAACCTGTGATCCTCCTGTCCCAGCCTCCCAAGTACTGGGATTATAGGTTGGATAGGTGGTTTAACCGCTTCACACAAATAAATTCTTTTAGTCATGGTTTCACTTTTAGTCATTCTGTCATAATTTGAGAATGTGTCCTACACCCATCACATAAATGAAATCTGTCAATGCAAAGACTAAAGTAGAAAGAATTTCTTTCTAGAGTATTATAGTCAACATTTTAAAATTAAACTATGTTCAGTTTTTAGCTCTCTTCTAATTCGACTTGATTAGTAGCACTAAAACAGAAGATGTTAATTGTCATATATATTTGCAGATTATCAAACTATGTACATATTTTCATAGTAAATAATTTTGGTAGTTTCAGTGGTTTTTAAAGAATAATTTAAACTATCCAGAGAAACTTGGTAACTTCTAATCTGTTAGAAGACACACACAGTTGTCTCTTGGTATTTGTGGGGAACTGGTTCCAAGGCCTCATGTATACTAAAATCAGTGCATGCTCAAGTTCCTTATAAAAATAGCCAAGCGTAGGCCGGGCGTGGTGGCGCACGCTTGTAATCCCAGGACTTTGGGAGGCAGAGACCGGAGGATCCGGGTTCACGGCCAGCCTCAGAGCGCGCATGCGCTCTCGCTCGCTCTCTCTCTCTCTCTCTCTCTCTCTCTCTCTCCTTAGTGAGGCCCTCCGCAACTTCGTGAGACCCAGTTTCAAAATAAAGTATAAAAAATAGGGCCGGGGGCGTAGCGCGGAGGTAGAATGCCCCTGGGTTCAATCCCCGGTACCGCAAAAAAAAAAAAAAATAGCCAAGCGTTTGCATATAATCTATGCACATCTTCTCATATACTATAAATCACCTACAGATTACTTATGATACCAAGTGCACTGTAAATGTTATATAAATATACTGCATTATTTAGGAATATGACAAGAAAAAAAGTTTGTACATGTTCAATATAATGCACAACCACTGTACTTTCAATCCGAGGTTGGCTGTATTGAATGTGGAATTTGTGGATATGGAGGGCTGACTGTATATAGCTGACTCCATGAGACATATATGTAGACTGAAACCCAAGCAAACAGTCTACAAGTTGCTTCAGTACAAATTACTGTGTTAAACCATGGGAATTCTGGGGTACTTGTTACAAAAGCAATTTCCTCTAATTCATAAATCCTCTATTACTTCTTAAAGTAGAAATAAAGTCAAAATACTATGAATATCAATAACTCTCATTACAAGAGAGATACATATTCAAGTATATATCAGAATCATATTGAATTTGATGCTGAAAAAAATTCCCCTGGCACAACAGAAACAAAGATCAACAACTTTTGGCTAGTTGCTAGTTGAGTTTCATCTCTCAGAGAATTTGGCAATCAATGAAGTATAATACAGAAAAAGTTTTCAGCCATATTTGGAGGAATAGTATAAAACATCTGAGCTACACCCCAAGTTCCCCTTTATAAAAATTTTTATTTTGAGATAGGGTCTTGCTAAGTTGCTGAGGCTGGCCTTGAACCTGAGATCCTCCTGTCTCAGCCTCCCAAGTATTAGGATTACAAGCGTGAACCACCAGGTAGGTAAGGCAGTTGTCAACTTTTCAAAACAGGTCTTGGATTAAGTTATTGAGAAAGCAAAAATGGGGGAGTAGATTCAGTTGAATCTACTTGTTAGCTTGTTCACAAATAAGTACACTGTCTAGTCCAAATGGATAAACCCATTCATGGTACATGTTGGCATTTTCCCCATGAAATTCTTTGTGTGTGTGTGTGTGTGTGTGTGTGTGTGTGTGTGTACTGGAATTGAACCTAGAGACATTCTACCTCCAGGTTACACCCCCAGCCCTATTTTATTTTTATTTTGAGACAAGGTCTCACTAGGTTGATGAGAGTCTCACTACTTGCTGAGGCTGTCCTTGAACCTGCGATCCTCCTGTCTCAGCCTCCCAAGTACAGGGATTACAAGCGTGCGCCACCACACCCTGCTTCCCCATGAAATTCTATGCAGAAAACGTGGTTACCATATGGACAGATGTAGCTTGTAGCACTCAACTACTTTGATTTTTGCAGGAACTACTTTATTTACTTATTTATTTTTTAAAGCATGTTCTATGGCTTGATTCCCAAATATAACAAAGAAACTTTTGTTTTACAATTGCTAATCCTACTCTTTACAAAGAAAAAAGGGGCAATTACTAAATAAGTTGATATAAAAGAATATAAAATAAATTAAATACCTTAATCTTCCCCTCTTCAATAATTAAACTTAAGTCTACAAATATAGTACTCACCTTAAATACAAGGAATTTCATTGGATGTCAAAACCTAGTATTTGCTTTAATAGAGTGATACAGTATTTAAGAACAAATAAAAACACATCAGTATTAAAAGAAAGTATCTAGGTGTAGGGCATGGCCAGTGCATCTGCCATGGCGCAGGCGGCATAATCACCTTCATCAAATGCTCAGATGTGTTGGCAACAGAGTGGGTCATTTCAATCTTGATCTACTGGATAGGCTTCCAATTTAAACCAGCAAGACAAAAATCAACTTCTGATATGGAGTTCAAAGGAAAAGAGGCACAGAGCACCTAGCATGGTGCTGGACAGTTTCCTCTTAGTGCACGTTTGCTAAATAATGGATTTAAGGTACAAACAGAAAATTACTTTTGCCCTACCCAGGTGTGGTGGTGCACACTTGTAATCCCAGTACTTGGGAGGCTGAGACCGGAGGATCCGGGTTCTCGGCCAGCCTCAGCTACTTACTGAGGCCCTCTGCAACTTAGTGAGACCCTGTTTCAAATAAAGAATACAAAATAGGGCTGAGAGTGTAGCTCGGAGGTAGAATGCCACAGGGTTCAATCCCCAGTACTGCAAAAAAAAATTACTTTTGCCCTTTTTATTTTATTGGCACATTATACTTATGCATCACTGTGAAGTTCACAGTGATAGAAACATGCATGCACACAGCACTTGTGCGTGTCCCTCCAGGTCCCACCCCCCCATACATAATATTAACATTGATATGGATAACTCCATATATGAACAAAGGGTAATCTGAACTGTTTCCATCATCAGATCTCCCCTCTCACCTCCCCACCTCCCTCTCCAAATGCCCTTCCACTATTCTACTAGTGTCTCTCCTCATTTATCTGAAGCCCTCTTTGTTTCCTAGTTTCTCTATAGCTTTCACATGTTATATGGCCCTTTACTTTCTGTGACTGGCTAATCTCACTTGGCATAATAGTCTCAAGTTCCATCTATTACTGAAAATGACATAATTGTGTTCTTCTTTATGGCTGAGTAAAATTCCATTGTATGTATATACCATAATTTCATAGTCCAGTCATCTGTTGAGGGATACCTAGGCTGGTTCCACAGTTTGGCCATTGTGAACTGTGCTGTTATAAACATGGAAATGCATGTATCCCTTTAGTATTCTGACTTCAGTTCCTTTGGGAAGATCCCCAAGAGTCAGCTGGGTCATATGGTGGTTCCATCCCCAGTCTTCTGGGGAACGCTCACACTGATCTCCATAGTGGCTGTACTAATTTGCAATGCCACCAACAGTGTATCCAAGGGTTCCTATTTTCACACAACCTCGCCAGCATTTATTATTGTTTGTATTCTTGATGACTACCACTCTAATTGGAGTTAGATAGAATCTCAGTGTAGTTTTGATTTGCAATTCCCTGCTAATGATGCCCATTTTTGATTGGGTTATTTGTTTTTTAGTATTAATTTTTTATATATTCTAGATTCTAGTCCTCTATCAGAGGAGTAGCTGGCAAAGATTTTCTCCCATCTGTAGGCTCTGTCTTTAGGGTCTTGATGGTTTCCTGTGCTGCACAGGAGGTTTTAATCTAATGTCATTCTTTTATTGCTTACCATTTTTATTTCCTGAGCTTTGGGGTCTTACGGAGGAAGTCTCTCCTGGTGCCTATATGTTGGAGAGTTACTTCTATGCCATGTAGTTGCAATGTCTCTGATCTAATTTCTATTTTTTTTTTTATCCATCTTGAGTTCAGTTTTGTGCAGGGTGAGAGGTTGGGGTTTAATTCCACTCTTCTACATATGGATAATCAGTTTTTTTAGTACCATTTGTTGAAAGACTGTATTTTCTCCAGCATATGTTTTTGGCCCCTTTGTCAAAGATAAACTGTCTATAGATGTGAGGGGTTGTTTCTGTACCTTCGATTCCACTGATCTATGTGTCTGTTTTTGTGCCAATACCATGCTGCTTTTATTACTATCCTTTGTAGTGTAATTTCCAGTCAGGTATTCCGATGCCTCCGGTGTGGTTTTTGCTGCTAAGAATTGCTTTGGCTATGCTGGGTCTTTTGCCTTTCCATATGGATTTTAAGACTGGCAAACAGAAATTTAAAGCCACATTACTGGTTTTACTGAGGCAGGTTTCCTGCTCTCATCATGTTCCAAATGGGTTTAAGGCAACAAATAATCATGCATAAACTCTGATAAAGAAAAAACTTAAAATAAATGAGAAGAGAAGCTGAGATAGAGTCAGAGGATAAGAAGATTTAAAAAGTATACATTATCTTTCTAATAAAGAATCCTGTTATTTAATTTGTTTATATTTTCTTTTCTAAAAGTATGCAGAAACTGAGAATAAATAGAATTTTTCCTTATGAGGGATTCTGGGAACTAGGAATCTGTACTTTGGCTTAAGAAAATATCCTTAGTTCTAGAATCACTGTTTAGGAGAAACATCAGGAGAGAAGGCAGTGCTGACTCTAGATTCAAGCTCAGTAAAATCTGGGTGGGGGCAGGGTGCCAGAAAACAAGCATCATCACAGATTTACCTCAACAAATACAGGTAGTAAGCAAAAGTGTGGCTGTGAGATTTATTATGGAACGAGATGAACAAAATCCACTAGAGACCCATATGTAAGCCATATACTCCCCCAAGGGAATCATAAAATACTTCTATTTCAGAGACCCACAGAGTTTACTTACCAATAGCTTGAGCTAAGGCTATTACAACCTCCTGGCAAGTTGTGACTTCGGTGACCCCACAAACAATCCTCTGAACTCCATCCACCCATACTTTGAGTTCCATGGTGCACTGGCGAGTCACCCAAGAGCCCTGACGGTGGTCATCAGGATGTCAGGTCATGACTCTGGCTTCGGGAATATGGAGAAGGCTGAGTTTGGAGTCAGCTAAAAAGGGAAAAATATCATTGTTAACAAAGAAATCTTAATATTTCTTATATAATATTATGTAAAACATTAATGAAACATTTTAATATAGCATAATCCTACTACCATTAAAGTCCATACACCTGTTTATTTTACAGAACTGAATTCAGCAGCACAAATGCAACTATAGCCACTTAACACGAAATCTTTTTATGTTATTGCTACTTTCTAATAACAATTTTAGTTAAGTCATACTTCATTGGGTTAAAAATTCTTATTTGTTTGATTAAGCCCTATTGCTCAATGTATAAGCTGTTTTTCTGTCCTTTTTATTCCAAATTCTTTCATTAGGATAGTTTCTGAGGTTAAAACAACAACAACAAAAGTTCCTGTCATTCCTGGAATCATAAATAACAATTCCCATAATGTTTGGCACTGAATATTAGTAGTTATTTTTTTATTTGGTGCATTGTAAATTTTACATCATACTGGGGTATAAAGTGTCAGACAGATGTATGCACATAGTTCTTGGTGCCCTCCCCACCAAGTCCCTCCCTCCTCCCTCCCCCTCCCATATTAGCAGTTTTTAAAAACAGTTGCCCAGGTATCCTGCTAAACTTTGCCTCATTTGTCCCCTGCCTCCCCAGAGGATTCAGAGTGTGGTCTTCACCCCTGAACACCCACACCAAGCACTGCATGAGCACAGGTGTGCAAAAAGCCCCAGTTGAAGGAAGTGGACTCCTCTGGTGGCTGACCATTTCCCCCTGTATGTCCTTTTCTCATTTAGCTGGGCTTGCTAATTTTATTAAATTAGAAGAGTTATTCACATAAAATAAAACATTACCCTTTGTTGTGCTTGCTATGTTTACCCAGTGCTTATTTTTTATTTGGCTGCACTAGGTACCACCAGAAAGTTTTATATTCTCAAATAATCAAATGCCTTGATTTCTTCTACTTATTTGAATGGTATTAGCCTGCTAAAAAATCAATTATGTGCAATTTTTCTTATGGTTTTAAAACTTCAACTTTTCCTGTGTTAAATATTTAATTAACCTAGGATTTGTTTGTCCATTGTTTTGTGGCTTTCCTATTTCTTTGTTGGATTTTAAAAAGAATGTTAAGAGCCGGGGGTGTGGTGGCGCACACTTGTAATCCCAGTACTTTGGGAGGCGGAGACCGGAGGATCCGGGTTCGCGGCCAGCCTCAGCTCTCTCGCTCTCTCTCTCTCTTCTTAGTGAGGCCCTCCACAACTTTGTGAGACCCGGTTTCAAAATAAAGTATAAAAAATAGGGCTGGCCCCTGCGTTCAATCCCCGGTACCGCAAAAAAAAAAAAAAAAAAAAGAATGTTAAGGTTTATGAGATGTAATAAATATTAATTAAGACAATGTTTGGATTTGTTTTAAGGTTTATAATGGCACTGATGTTTCAAGATTAATGACTTATTAACAAGCTTACTTAAAAACTAAAAACTTTTCTTGTAAAATAATATTTACTACAAAAAGTAGCTTTGGCCCTTTTACATTCTCTTAAAGGACCTAAGACAGTTCTAGGCCACCGGTTACATCGGTGGATAAATCAGAACACACATGAGGCAAAGGAGAATGAACCACATTACTTTCTCCAGAGAAAGTACAAAAAATGGTTTTTTTGTCATCTTGAAAACAAGAAAGAACTGACTGCACATTAACTTCCCAGACTCTCTGCCTAGAATGCAGTGCCAAAGAGGTTTCAGAAATCAATCCCCTGCATACACACACACACACACACACACACACACACACACACACACGCTCTTTCTGCCAATGACCAGATTATTCCCATAACTGTATCTCAGTTATGAGGTCCTGTGAGATGTTAATGGTCCTGGGAAAAAGGACTTCAAAGTAAAAAAAAAAATGTAAGAAATTCAGTAAATAGAGTTAAACTAGTTCCTTTACAGCCAGACTTCTCCAAACCTTTAATAGAAGGTATGCACTCTAAATTTCAAGTAAGAGCTGCACGTGCAGCTGTCCCTCAATTAATCTAGAGAACTTTAAGGAAAGGGAGCAGGGAAGATCTGATTTTCAAGACCGTTTCCTTCCCTAGTAGGCACCCTATTTATGAAAAATAGAACATACATTATTCTTTCTCGGGGAAAAATTAATGAATCAATAAGACAAACATTAAAGTCTATTTAATATCTGACTCCCTATTTATCATTACAAAATCTTAAACTTGAGAAACCTACCAAGAAAGGCTATAGATCCCATTAAAAATCCCCCTATCTCTAAAGAAACCTGTCATTTTTTTCTAAATAACAGAAGAACATGAGATATATCCACTTAACAAATTTTTGATTGCACAATACAGTACTGTTAAGTACAGGCACAATGTTGTCCATCAGATTTCTAGAACTCATTCATCTTGTATAACTGAAACTTTACATCCCATGAACAGCAACTACAAATAACACCCTGCCCTGGCAACTACCATTCTATTCTCTATCTTTACAAATCTGTCTATTCTAGATACCTCATCTAAGTTCTCTATTCCTGTTTAGGCTTTAGTATACTACTACATATTTTCCTATCTGTATAATTGTTTCACTGTGAACTTTTAATCATTAAGTAAATGAAATGAACATAAAACACATGCACATTTGTTGAACATTACAGAGACATCTTGTGTGAAAACACTGAGCATACAGAATACTGTTTAGTAATAAAACTTGCAGGGTATTCAAATTCTTTATCAGAGACTTCCTATCATGGCTCATCACATGAACAAGACCAGCATCTGCATTCTTTGCTTTATGTCTTTTATACTTGGAATCTTAAGGAGGGTAGGAAATGCCTTTATGGACCAGATCTATTGACTAGCCTGCCCCAGATTTTATTTCTAGGAAGGCCACTGCTTTTAGAAGAATGCAGCTTCTGTCAGGTTTGGGCTGTACTGACAATCTTCCTCAGCTTCCCTCAGCTTCCCTAAAAATGACAGCTGTCATTCACAAGAGTCTCCATCTTCCCAGCAGAAGCCCCAAGTGCTTCTCTCTAGGAACTATAATCTTGATCGTCTCTTCATACCCTCCCAAGTCCAACTCCTACAACTCTGTGCCCAACCCCAGAACTCAACTAGAGGGCAACATGGAAACCCTACGCTGTAGGTGTGTGTGGTGG
>PVJS01020865.1:0-32141 GCA_004027185.1 Glis glis
GAGCTGTGTGCATGTATGTTAACACCAAACTGATACTCATTGTGATGTGAGACTACAATGCACCAATAAAAATATAAAAAAAAATAAAAATCCATTCCACCTCAGTATTTCGGGTGCTCCTTGCTAAACCTCCAAAATACAGCAAATTAGACACAGTTCCTGCTTCAAGGAGTTTATGCTTCATATAAGCATAAACAGCGACAGGGTAAACAAGGCGGGCTGCAGGGAAAGCCTTTCTTGTTCAGATCTGTTTTCCCTCCCATACTCTTCCCACTTTAAGCTTGGGCCATATTGGTGATCCCATTATGCTGCCTACGCTGAGTCTCCAAGACCTTCTTTTGCCAGAATCCATCTGCCTCAATTTTTGATGGCTTATTCTTTCAGCAAAACGGTGTACATTGGAGACCCAGAGAAGGCTCCTGTCATTTACAAACTGAGTAGCAGATCCAGATTATGTGGTTTGTGGTTCGGTTCCTTGGGGCACCTTCATGCTCCGTGACATCAGAGAAGTCACGTCTCTGAACTTTATTTTCCCCACCTATAAAGTAACAATGATTTACATTGTGCTTCAGGGTGAAGGTAGTTGGTTCTTCCCGTCATAAGTGTGTGTGTGTGTGTGTGTGTGTGTGTGTTGTGTGTGTGTGTGTGTGTGTGTGTGTGTATGCATGTGTGTGCACGGACATGTGTGCAATCCAGGTAAATCAGAAAATATCAAGTCTATCACTGGCTTTGTATCTTGCTTTGAAAAAAATTCATTATGCCTAATAATGGCTGACTCTTCTACTCAAGGGAAAATTCATGAAGATTAAACATAAAACCAATTAATAATATAATCAATTGAACCCATTTTGTAAAAGGAGAAGTGTAAAAACAGCTTCATTGATTGCTTGACTGAAAGACTGACTTTTTGATCACATTGGCCAAACTAATTAGAACCATCCATCTAGTAGCCAAGGGTGTATGCACATGTCCAAACAACTTCAGAAAAAGATGTAGGAACATCTGGCCATTTGGACTAATATCGACAAAATATGGTTGACTAAATGCTTTGATATTTTTTAATCCTAGTCAAAGATCTTAGGGAAAAAAAGCACTTAAGTCCATGGATTTATTAAGCTTTGGAGAGTAATCAAAATTGTGTCTCTACATATTTATTCAAAAACTCTCATGTTCCTTTCATGATCCAAAATCAAACTCAATCATTCATGGGTTTTTCTTTCTTTATATGAGAGCTAAGGGACCATGCCAAAAATAAAGAGGGTGATGAAGAAACAAAAGGAGGACCAGGAGGATAACTGGAAAAGGAGTGAGGACACTTTATTTTTTTGCCTAGAGATGCACACTTCGTAGATATAATCTCTAGTTCTCTGTTTTTGTTTTTGTTTTTTTTTTTTTGGTTTTCTTGCAGTACTGGGGATTGAACCCAGGGGCATTCTACCTCCGAGCTACACCCCCAGCCTGATTTTTTAGTCTTTATTTTGAAACAGGGTCTCACTAAGTAGCTGAGACTGGCCGTGAACTTGGATCCTCCCTCCGGTCTCAGCCTCCCAAATACTGGGATTACAAGCGTGCGCCACCACGCCCGGCTTAATCTCTAGTTCTCAAAACTGCAATCTGAGATATTTATACTCATTTTCAAAAGGAAGAAACAAAAATCAAGTAGAATAAATGCTATATTATTTAGGACTCTCAATTATAAGTAGTAACTGTAGCAATAGCAACAAAACACCAATGATTCGAAAAGAACAAAGGTGAAATGGATTACAAGCTTGGAGATGTGTCTCATGGAATCTAAGGCCAAAGAGATAGCCCAACATACACAAACCTATAAGACTCAATCACTATCTGGAGCATGAAAGGGAGGGAAGGGGGAGGGAATAGGGTGGGATTGGAGGGAGGGCTAAATGTGCAATGTGTGCATGTATGATGTTCATACCCTGACATATATCAAAATGTATAATTACAATTTACAATGCACCAATAAATGAACATAAAAAGTTAAAAAAAAGAAGTCCTATCTTATCTCATGTTCGTAACTTCATCTGTCCTCTCCCCTTTCCTTCTTCAGACTAACTTTTGGTTTTTCATTTCTCTTGTTCTCAGGCTGCTTCATAAATCCCCAGAAAGGTCTTCCGTTTGCATCTGATCCTCAGCCCTCATTCAATCATCAGTGGTCATTTGTGACCAATGACCAGGTCACAAATGCTGGGACTGTAAGCATTGGGAGAAGAAGAGTTGGAAGGTTGAACAGACAGCCCGCAATAGACCTGCTACCAGGCCTCTGACTCTAGTTACAAAGAAAATACACTGTTGAGCACGGATTTGAGCTCAAGACTATCTGACTCTGAAGTCCAAGCAGCCTTTACCACACTACACTTTATACAATAAGGTATATAATGAGAATAATGTTAATAACAATAGCAATTCCCAGTTTTAAAACCCTTACTGTGTGTCAGGCACTCTGCAGAATTCTTTACAAGTATTAACTCAATTAATCCTTTCAAGAATTCTATGATGTCAGTGTTATCATATGATCCTTGCTTTACATGTGAGGAAAAAAGATACAATAAAGGGAGTGGAATTTATCAGTCACTTCCATTTTATTGAGCCTTTTATTGGAAACATAAAAGAACACTTGAAAATTAATTATAAAACCTGACAAAGAAAAATCTGAGGTGCAGGTCAAGTATTCTTTATCTGCAATGTTTGGGAAAGAAAGTGTTTCAGATTTTAGAATTTTTTGGACTTTGGAACATTTTCATAGACTTTACTAGTTGAACATCCCAAATAAATAAATAAATAAATAAATAAATAAATAAATAAATAAGAGAAAAGAAAAAGAAAAAAAACTCATAAATTCCTCCTTATAATCTCAGGAGAAATAGAAAGAATGCCTCAATCCACTTTCAGATAAAACCTGAGGTCACTGTCCCCACATCTGTGGAGCCAGTCCTTAAGTCTACTCTCTTGATCTAGAATGATATCAGAACAGGGGGGACATTGTGCATGTGCGTAGTGTCATAGTTTCCTGTGACATATTACTACAAATTTGGTGACTTAAAATAATGAAATCCATTCTCTCATAGTTCTGGAGACCATTCTCAAGTCCAAACGTAAGGTTTCATTGGTGCCACATTCTCCTTCTACACTCCCCTGCCCTCTTCCAGCTTCCGGGAGCATCAGGCATTTCTTGAGTTGGGGTTACATATGTCTTCCTCTTTTCTTATATGGACATCTATCACTAGAGGTGGGACTCACGAGGGTAATTTAGAGCAACCTCATCTTATGACCTTCATTTAATTATAGCTGCAAAGACTCTTTTCACTAATAAGGTCACTTTCATGGGTTTGGGGTTGGGTTAGAAAATGACATATCTTTTTGAGGGCCACCACTCAATGCACTACACATAATTAGGGAAATCATTTCATGTTGTTATAAGAACTTGAATGTTGTTCAAGACCAAATCCCAAATCTTCCACTTCTACTAGAGGCAATTCCCAGAGGTCCCAAAGTGTATGTCCTGGGACTGTCATGAGACAAAGGACTCTGACTTAGGGACATAAATGGTTCTGAAATGGGGACAGAGTTGTTTTGACTTAAATGAGCAAGAATAGACTTGTAAACTTCCACTTTCCATCTCTCAAATAAAATACTGACTTTCTTAACTATAATTTCAAGTTGGAAAAACACTTATTCAAACTTAATTAAGATCATATGTTTTAGTTTTCCCTCTTTTGATGGTCTTTAAAATATCATTCAGATGTGTTAGCTCGGCAAAAGGAGGAAAATAAAATTGTGGGGGAAATGAGTATAATGATTTTTAAAATTAAAAAAAGCAAAATTTATTTTGAGAATGAACATAGATTTGTTTATTATTTTTAATACTGGGACATGCATTCTCACTTTTCTGCATTTTTAGGCAATACATTTTTTTTTTTGCTACTAGTGTTTGAACTTGGGGCATTTTACCTCTGATCTATACCCCTAGCCCTTTTTATTTTATTTTTTATTTTGAAACAGGATCTTGCTAAGTTGTTGGGAGTCTCACTAAGTTGTTGAAGCTGGTCTTGAACCTGGGATCTTCCTGTCTCAGCCTCCTAAGTACTGGGATTAATAGACATGTGCCACCATGCTCAGTTTAGGCAGTACATTTTTAATGTACTTTTATTGTTTCATTATAGTCTCACAACACAATGAACATCAATTTGACAGTAACATACGTGCACACAGCTTTTGGTGTCCCCCCCTCCTCCACCCCAGTACAGAGTACTGAGATTAATGTTGGTATATTCTCATATATACACATGGTCAATGGTAGTAATTCCATTGATGAACTTCATTCTTTCCCTTCCCCTTCCTTTAGACGACTTCCCTGGCTCCACTGGGGTTTCTCCACCATTGTCCAGAGTCCCTTTTGTATCCCCACTACTCTATAGCTTGTGCATATTAGAGAAAACATATGACCCTTCTCCTTCTGTGATTGGCTAAACTCACTTAACATAATGTTCTCCAGATTCTTACATTTTCTTGCAAATGATATTATTTTGTTCTTCTTTATTGTTGAGTAGAATTCCATGTGTGTATTTCCCATAATTTTGTAATCCATTCGTCTGTTGATGGACACCTAGGTTGGTTCTATAATTTGGCTATTGTGAATTGTGCTGCTATGAACATGGGTATGCATATATTACTGTAGTTTTCTGTTTCAATCCCTTTGGTATGGTAACCAGTAGTGGTATAGATGGATCATATGGTGGATCCATTCCCAGTTTTCTGAGGAATCTCCACACTGATCTCCACAGTGGTTGAACTAGTTTGCAATCCCACCAACAGTGCAGAAGAGTTCCTATTTCCCCACATCCTCGCCAACATTTGTTGTTGTTTGACTTCTTAATGCTTGCCATTCTAATTGGGGTCAGATGAAATCTTAGAGTAGTTTTGATTTGCATTTCCCTGATTGCTAATGATGTTGAATCTTAAGATCTCAAATTTTCACAGATTTAACTAACATTTGACATAACTTGAATCCTGTCTCAGTCAACATTCTCATTGCTATAATCCAAAATGACTGACCAGAGAATTTAGAAGAAGGAAGATTTATTTGCTCACACTTTTTTGGGGATTCTGGGTTCAGTCCATTGAGGCCAGGATCTGAAGCTCAGGACATGATGGAGATAAGTGGAGAGCGAGGCTCTGCTCTCACATTGTGGAGGCTGGAAGCAGAGAGCAAGCAGGGGGAGGAGGAAAGCTATATGATTCGCAAGGCCACAATCCAGGGCCCTCTTCCTAGCAACCAAGCACAGCTTTCAACATTGCTACCTTATTTCTATGAGAGCTAGGGGGATATTCTAATTAGAAACCATTACAAGTCCTTAGCAGGAAGATGGGATTATGGTTGGAGGAATAGAACAGTGCCTCCAAAAACTGACCTGAAGACCTACTTGAATATGTGTGACTGTCAGGTTGGACTAGCTACCCAGTAGTAAGAGCTCGGCAAGATTCTAAGGCACTTCATTCCTTGTCCTATGGGAACAACATTTTCCATAGTGTGATCTATAAAACTCCAGCCAGCTCCATCATAACATCCAATTCCTTAATTCTAACACATACTACCCCCCCATTTTTATGTCTCTGAAATTAGGCTGCATGTTACACAGTGTAAAGTTATATTTGTTAGCCCTTAGGCTTTAGTTGAGCAAATTTAGTTGTTCATGTATAATGACTTTCATCTAACAATCACTTCAGTTGAGTTATTTGCATTTGTTTCGCCTCATGTCACTGGATTTAACTTGGATCTTCCATTATTGTTGATAAAAGATTATGCTCTGATGTTGCGTTAAAATGAAATATTTTTGTGGAGGCAGAAGATTGACAGTCACAAGACGAGTAATCCAATTGAAGGTGGTAGACACTGCCAAATCTCTTGAAGTAGATCATAAAGTGTTCAAAGTGGAAAGAAGTTGATGTGATTTATTTAGGCTTTGAACTGTTTTATCTGTCAAAGACTTCCAGATGAATTTCAAGAGAAGCTGATTAACCTCTAGTGATACATACTTAGAAGAAATATATAATAGGAAGTGCAGATAAAACCCTAAGAGACTTTCAAATAATATATAATTATAATGTCAGTCCTGAGGATGCTAACGTCAATATGATGTGCTTCACTTATGAAAAACAACATTATCAATCTACTGTCATATTCAACACGTTAGAATAAGGGAAAACCTCCTCTTTGGGTTTCCAAAGATGTGTTAGCTTATTAAAAGCTCTTAAAAATTCTGTAATAAAGAAATGTATTTAGCTTTGTGTTTTATCATCATTTCCAAACATAGGAAACTAGAACTCCCCAAACCCATACTAACACCCTCTCTCCTCCACCCATTCACACACAACCCAGCTAGTACTATTTAACACTGATATATCCTATATGTTATTCTAGGGAATCAATTACTATGAAAATTCACCACAAACTTGCTTTGGTAAATGATAAAGTCTCAGATAAGTGGAAAAGAACAAAAGATTAATTCAGACACTACTAACTTTTCATTAATTTTCTCTATGACCACACAGGCACCTCTTCTTCTCTGAGCTGATTTCCCCAACTGTTCAATAAATATGTTGTTCAAAATAATCTATAGTCCCCCTTACTGCCCTACCCTTAAATGCCTGTGATGGGGTTTATTAGGTGGGAGAGAGAATATCAGCTCTAATTAAACCAACATTTACATTTTTCAACCTTTTCTGAAAGCCACAAGTTACCAGTGGGTTTTGATAATACCTGAATTTATCTGATATTCTTTTATATCAGTTACCCTCCTGATGCTACACACTGGGAGTGACGTGCCAACCATCACAGGGAGAGCTGTGCAATGAGATACGCCACTTGATTTTCACTTATCGAGTTGCTTTCAAGAGTTGATCTCATTCTTTGTATCTGAGGCCACAAGAGGGGCTCTTGAATTCTTCGCTCCATATTCCACTTTGATGGTGTTGAAGGTGATGATTCTCCTTCTTTCTCCTTTTCCTCCTTCTCCATCATCACCATCAGCACATTTAACTCCAATCTACCTCCTATAGAATCAAAAAGATCTCCCCCTACCCCTGACATGCCTCTGTGTAACACTTCAGATGTTTCTCATCACCCCAGGGATGGAGTCCAATCTCCTTGCATAGTTTTATCAGACCCTCCAAGGAATGGCATCCTTTCCTTCTCCATCCTCCTTTCTTGTCATTTCCTCCCAACCAATATACATTCCATCCATGACTGGTCTGTGTTCAGTTGCTTGAATGCACCAGGCTCTCTTCTATCTTCTGCTTCTGCTCATGCTATGCCTTTATCCAACGACACTGTCTCCATCCCCACTTCCCTCCTTCCACTGCCTCAGTTTGGTTATCATTTTACTTTTGCCTCATTATCCTCCTGAATGTCACTTCCTCTGGGTCAATTTATAATGCCTTAATCACCAGTGGTTAGGTGTGTGCCAGGTGGTTTTCCTACCAGCTCCCACAGCACCTCCCACTTTCTCCAACACAGTACAGTCAGCATTCTATTGTCAGTGCCTTTTTCCTTGTGTATCCCACATTAAATTTCAACTTCTGAGATGGCTTTCCAGCTGGATAATTTCAGATGGTCTGAGGGTCTCATGAATCTCCAGAGCTGTGCTTAGCAATGTGGCCAGGTCTCAAGTCTCCTATCCAAAGCTCAGCTATGAGAACATGAAGGATGCAGCCTGTCTGGAGTCATTGTGGGTGACAGGGTCTTTTCAGTTCCTCCAATCCGATGTGTTAGCAAAACAGATGTCCAGCCATTCACTGGACACACAAATCCTAAACAGCTGGAACAAATGTCATGCTTCTGAAATGATCTGCAGTTGCCCAAGGAATGGTCTACAATTAACTGAGAGTGTTCCTATCTAGTCTGGAGATCTGAAAACTGTTTACTGCTCTATATTACCTGTTACAAACACATTGACTCATTACCCATTTGCCTGACCTGGGGACTTTCTATCTTGTATCACCAAATATGGCTTTGCTTTTCAAGTTGTGAGTCAAGCTAACTACATGACAATCTCTGGCATAAAAACCATAAAGTGGGCTGGGGATGAAGCTCAGCAATAGAGTGGTTAACCATCTAGCATGTGTGCGGCCCTGGGTTCCATCCCCAGGACCATGAACAACAACAACAATAATGATATGATAATAATGATAATGATAATAATAATAATAATAATACAATTAATAAAATAAAGGCAATATGTGTGAAGGTCACTGGATCTAGAAAGCAACTCTCTTTTACTCTCTGCAATCTACGCATTAGCTAATGTAAAAGTAATGATAAAATTTGACATTTTTTCAGTCCACTAGGAACCAGACACTTGGAATACACAATAGAAATAAAATTAATCCTTTTAGCAATTCTACAAGTAGATATTATTGTCCCCATTTCACAGATGAAGAGACAGAGGCTCTCAGTGGCTTAAAGACTTGTCCAAAGTCACGCAGTTGAGAAGTGTCAGAGCTGGTTTTAGAAATCACCTATCTTTGATTCTGAAGTCTATCTTCCTTTCACTCCATGGAAATATTTCTCAGTGTTTCAGAACAGAGTATCCATTATTTGGAGAGCCAATACAGGGAAGTGGTTTATTTGGAAATGTTTGTTTTTCCTCTGTACTGGAATGGAGTCTAAAAGCCTTTCCCAGTGGGCCAATAATTCTCGCTGCTCACTGAAGTGGGATGCCACCCACAATTCCACCAAGCAGCACTTATCTGTGGCCGGTGGAAGCCATTGCTGTCACACCCCTTCTTCTGAGGCTCACCCCCTGAAAAACCCGCCCAGTGGTTCTCTCCACGATCACATTCTAGGAGCTGAGGGAGCTCTGGACCTGGGGTTAGCAGACCAGAGGTTGAGCCTTGACTCTGCCACTACCCCTTGAATGAGCTGGATGACAGTTAAGTCACTTCCTGTCTCAAGGGAGGGAGGCATAGGAGTGAAATCACTCATGTGGGCCAACTCTGGAAACAGTTAAGTGCTGCACATACAAAGGTGGCATCATTGTCCCCCCCAAAATGAAAATTGGAGACCCCGTGATTTCTTGTGTACTGGTTGTCATCCATATTATGAGCACTTGAGGAAGGGAGGCACTCCTTCATTGTTCTATTTGTTCCCTAAGTAGTCCCAGAGCCTTGAGCAGAATAGCAACTCCATAATGATGTGTCCTGATGTCCTGCTTTGCAGACCCACCCCAACCTGGAAGGCAATGGCCTCTCCTTGCTCTGAAAACACTCACTTTCTGTAACCCACACCTGAACTTAGAATCTGCTGGCTTAGTTTGCTTTTTTGTTATTGTTGTTGTTATTATTATTATTATTATTATTATATATGCATGATAACATCAACAGTGCTAATTTATTAAGTGTTTAATCTGTGCTTGGCAAATTGCACTTCATAAACCTTATTGATTTAAGCTTTATAGTTAACTCACAATAATTATCCAGTTACACATGAATTAGTAATAGAGATACCAATGCTCTTTGTCTGGTTTATCAGGACTCACTGGCAGGGAAGGGTCTGAACTCAGAGCTCAGGTAGGTCTGACATCCCTCTGAATCATGCTGGTGACTTTTCTAAATTTTGTCTTTCAACTCAGAGAACATAGTTTAATTGAGTTTTATCAAAAGAATGAGATACTTATATGCAGTAGCTGTTGCATAAATATTCTTGGACTCCTCATCTGCAAAGGAGGGGCAGTAAGGGTTCCTACCTCATGAGATTTCAGGAGGCACTTATCAGCAGACCTGCTACACAGAAATGATGACGAAGAGTATTGTTATGTATTTTTCTTTTGTTTGGTACTGAGGATTGAAGCCAGGGGCATTCTACCTCTGAGCTACACTTCCAGCCCTATTTTAATTTTTATTTGGAAACAGGATCTCTCTCACTAAGTTACTGAGACTCGCTCTGAATCTGTTATCGTCCTGTCTCAGCCTCCCAAATACTGGGATTACAGGTGTGCGCCAGCATGTGTTTTCTCTTTGTCAGTTTATTCCTCTTCCCATTCGTCCTCTGGAGCAGACTATACTCAAACACAGTGTCAGTATCAACATTTGTTTTGGGCCCAGAAAGAAACCTGTACAAGATCTGTAACCCACAAAAGCTATGAATGGATAGGATATAAGATCCAGGAGGTCTGATGGGATCCAACTCCCAGGGTAATCAGTTTGTCAATCAGAACCAATGGCCCAATGGAAATAGTTCATTCCAGGTGAAAAATACTCTTCTGTTTAGAGTTAAGCAATATAGCTCAATGGTTGGGAACATGGGCTTTGCACCTAAGCAGAATTTAAAAACAAATTTGGTACTTTCATTGATTCAACAACTACAAATTAAGTGCTTACTTTGTACCAACCAGTGTGGAATGTGTTAGCTTTCCGTCACCATGACTAAATAACTGAGATAAACACCTTAAAAGAAGATAAAGTTTATTTTTATCCCATGGCTTCCCAGGATTTGGTCCGGGGTTGCTTGGCTCCATTGCTTTGGGCCTGTGGCAAAGCAGAACATCATGGTGGAGTACATGCAAAGGGGCCAAGCTGCTCACTTCATGGTGGCCAGAAAGCAAAGAGAGTGTGAGAGAGGGAGGGGGTGGCGTCCTTTCTATATGCCCTTCAAGGGCAGCCCCCAGAGACCTAACTTCCTCCCACTAGGCCCTACTTCCTAAAAGTGTCACCACCTCCCAGTAGCATGAAAGACTGGAATCAAACCTTTATAAAGTACATGGTCTTTAAGATCAAAACCACAGCAGGGAGGAAATTTCACATGAATTAACTTTGTGAACTGACGTCAGCCAGGAAATCTCCCAAGCCACAATCTTTTCATTTATAAAATGTGCATAACACAGTCTAGCTCATGGTGTTTTAAGCTTTATAGGAAACAGTATATTGGCAATTCTTAGAACAGAGTCCATGGAGAGCAGCTCTGACTAGCCCCTATAGAATGTGTGGAGCTGACTGACCTCATTTTATCCTCACAATGATCTTGAGCAGTATTTTTATTACTACCCCATTTTGGGGGAGAGAGAATTGGAAAGACTCCTCATACTGTTCACCTGTTCTTGTGGGCAGCACTGGGTGAGTGACAACTGGAATTTATCAGTCCTTCATGAGGAAGTCCCAGTATAGATGGCTGGATGGTGTAGGATACCCAGCTGCAGCAGAGAGTATTATCCCAGCTGTCTCTAAGTTTTCCCACCAGTAAGTCCTGGTGCACCAGACACAGACACGTGAATTTTCTGGGCCTCCAGGAGCTGAATGAAGGCAGAAAATTTGCCAGCCTTGGCCTCCTCCCTAGGAAAGTTCTGCCATCTTTTGCTGCCAACTCAGATGCTTGGCATAGTATTCACACATGTGGTGTCTTCCCCAAAATGCTGTTGTCTCTCCAAGGCTGGCATGGTTAGGCAGGTGCTGGAAACCCAGACATCCAGACCAGCAGTGGAAGATTATGGTATGCAGTCAGGGGAACCTGCTGGGCTCATCAGTGTGTGTCGATTATGAGCAAACCAAGAATCAATCACTCTGTGGAAGGTGAGCACCATGCTAGGCACTGCACAGGGAGTTGGAAGGGAAGTGGCTTAGCCTGCTCAGGCTGTCATAATGACATCCTAGGTGGCTAAAGCAACAGAAATCTATTTTCTTACAGTTCTGGAGGGCAGGACTCTGAGAGGCCAGCATTGCTGGTTTCTGCTGAGGGCTCTGTTTGTGGAGATGGTCACCTTCTGGCTGAATTTTCACATAAGGATGAGAAAGAGATCAAGCTCTCTGCTGTCACTTCTTGCAAGGGTACTAATCCGTTATTAGTGTTTCACCCTTAGAACCTGGACTAAACCTACTTACCTCCCAAAACCTTTATCTCAAAAAGCCATCACAACGGAGTGGGAGCCTGTGAATTTTATGAGGGACACAACTCAATCAACAGTAGGAGATAAGCATTTGATTGCATTTGGAGTCATCAATTTTGGTTGTATTTCATGGAACCAGTGAAAAATGAGGAAATAAAGAGAAATCAGAATGGTAAAAAATTAACATAGTAAGCACAAGCCTTTATTATTTTCATTATAAATTTAGAGCATAGCTATATGTCATTAGTGTGTCAGTTGCACATCGTATGGGTAATCATTGCAAATCATTGATGTATTCATTTAGTAACTCAACCATACTGATCAACCTCTCTATCAATAGTTAAATGATTTAAGGAGAACTTTTTCTATAGTCTGCACTCTTAGGAAAGCAGCCATGTAACACACTATTCAAACTTGGCGTTTTATGGTAAATAAATTAAGTCCAAGTGAATGAACCCTTAAACCAGGGACCCTTACTCATTTGATTAGTGCCTAAAGATTGATTTGACAAATTATTGTAGCTTTAACTGTTTTTAATAGTTGTGCCTTTTACCTTTTATTCTAAAGATTTGACTGATCTACCCACCACTATTACAGATTATAGTGTTTTGGACTTGACAATATACTTGCTTTTACCAGTGAGTTTTATACTTTCATATGTTTTCATTTTACTAGTTAGACTCTTCTTCCTTTGGCTTGAAGGAAGCATCCCTTTCTTTTGTTTTTTATTTTTTGTGATACTGAGGATTGAACTCAAGGGCATTCTACCTCCAAGCTACACCCCCAGCCTTTTTATATTTTTGTTTGGAAACAGGTTTTCACAGTGTTGCTCAGAGTCTCACTATGTTGCTGAGCCTGTTGTTGAACCTGCAATACTCTTGTATCAACCTCCCAAGTACTGGAATTATAGACATGCACCACCACGCCTGGCTTGAAGGAAGCATTTCTTTAAGGCAGATCTAATGGTAATACATTCTCTCATCTTTTGTTTGACTGAAAAAGCCTTTATCCCTTCTTTATTTTTGAAAGACAGGATTCCTAGGTGCAATATCCTTGGTTGGCGCTTTTTCTTTCTTTCAGGGTTTTGAATATTTGCTCTACAATATATACATGTGTAGAAACAACACAGTGGACTCCAAAACACATACAATTATTAGTTGTCCATTACAAATGAAATGAAACATAGAAAGGACCCACTTCAGTAGCTCAGTAAAGCCACAAACCTTTTCCATAGAAGAATAGGTAAATAGATGAACATTGACATATAGTTTCAGAGACTTAAGAGCCACAGGCTTAGATACTGTCATAGTTGGTGTTTGGTAATTATTTGTTGAATTTGGGGATAGATTAATGCATGAATAAATATTGAGGCCTATTTTATCTTGGGGTAAAGATATTTCATATGCATGCATATGTAGTGAGTTACCACTGGTCCCTCCTGAGGAAGGAACTCTTCACAAAGGTTTCCAGGCACACCGTGAGATCTCAATTGCTCTAGCAGGTGCCACTGGACTTTCCTTCTCCTCCTTCTCCTCCTCCTCCTCCTCCTTTTTCTTCTTTTTTGTGACTGGGGATTGAACCCAGGGCCATTCGACCTTTGAGTTACACCCCTAGCCCATTTTTTAAACAGGGTCTCGCTATGTTGTTGAGGCTGATCTCGAACCTGTGATCCTCTTGTCTCAGCCTCCCAAATACTGACTAGGATTATAGGCATGTGCCACTATGCCTGGCTGGGCTTATCTTCTAGATGTAGGTCTGGTTCAGATCTGTTCTTCATGTCTCATTCTGCAGGTGGATACTTGGGGCGTGTCCTCATGGAGACGATACAGCAGGGGACAGCAAATCCAAGACAGCAGGCACACATGTCATCTCTATTGACATCGTGTCCACCAACATCCTCCTGACATTACAAGTCAACATCCGCCCTCAGGGTCATGAACTTCACTGCCACGAGGCCACAGCAAAGGTGTGGATGGTTCATATTGACACAGCAGAATGAAGAATTAAGATGAATAATTCAATCAGCCAGATTCTTTCCCTTCCAGATGTAGGAGGTAGCTGTGACTCTGAAGTCTCCTTATTTCTCAAAGAGCCATTTCTCCCTCACTGAACCTGCATTTTTAGGCCAAACTCAACCTTTAAAAAAATCACCTGGGGTTAGCCAGGCATGGTGGTACATGCCTGCAATCCTAGTACTTGGGAGGCTGAGACAGGAGGATCGCAGGTTTGAGGGCAGCCTCAGCAACTTACCAAAACTCTCTTTCAAAACAAAAAGTAAAAGAGGTCTGGGGATATAGCTCAGAGGTAGAATGCCCCTGGGTTCCTTCCCCATTAACACACACACACACACACACACACACACACACACACACACAATCCCCTGGGTGACTGTCAAAATGCAAATTTAACTTGGGACTCAGGGTCATTCTCTGGTATTTGTCTGTACATAACTCTGTAAAACATGATTCTGGGCTTTCCTTACTCAGAATAGATCCAATAAGTGATTCCTTTCTTTTCACTCTGTATTGATGGTAATCTTTCAAATTTCTTTTTTGTGTCTTGGGGTGGGTTGGGAGTGGGGGGTGGGATTGTCATGGGAGAAGGATTGATTCCATGAAAGGTCCACAACAATTCCCACTAGGGGGAGAGGAGAAGGCAACCCAAGATTGGCGGGATCCTTGGATTATGTGAAGGAAAAGAATTTCAGCACATACCAATCAGAGACACAGACAGATTTTCCTAAGAAAGTAAGAAATACACATTCGCAGGAGAACGTGGGACACCTCAAAAATGAGAGAGGCACCTTTTGTGGTTCACAGTTCTTTTTTATACTTTTATTGGTGCATTGTAGTCTCACATCATAATGTAGTTCACAGTGATAGTGACATACGTGCGCACAGCACGTGGTGGGCTATCCTCCAGCTCTCTCCCCACTCCCCCCCTTCTCCATACAGGATACTGAGATTCACGTTGGTATTCTCATGTATGCACATAATGTGGATGGAAGTGATTCCTTCGTTGATCTTCCCTTTACACCCTCTTCCCCTAGACCACCTCCCTGACTCCACTGAAGTTTCTCCTCCATTATCTGAAGCCTTGTGGTATCCCAATTACTCCCTAGCTTCCACATATAAGAGAAAACATATGACCCTTCACTTTCTTTGACTGACTAATCTTACTTAACATAATGTTCTCCAGGTCCATCCATTTTCCTGCAAATGACATAATTTTTCTCTTCTTTATTGCTGAGTAGAATGTCATTGTGTGTATACCCATAATTTTGTAATCCATTTACCTGTTTGCAATTTAATGCAGCTGCTATGGAGATGGGTGTGTGGGTTCCTCAGAAAATTGAGAATAGATCCGCCATATGATCCAGCTCCACCACTCCTGGCTATCTTTCCAAACGTACTGAAAACAGCTCTTCCTTTATAGGAGACTTTCCTGACGGGTGGGTAGGAGGAGGTATGTGGGGACGACATCAGTCAGGTATTCACAAGGTGACTTATGGTGCTTTAGTCATCATCATTCTCTAGCTTCTCAATAAGTATCTTTCTTGTTTAAACTATTCAAGGACAGCTAACAGTGCCCAAGGAAATTACTCCTGTGTGCATGTATTTCACTAGCACTGTGAACTATATTATGATGTGAGGCTATAATGCACCAAAGTATAAAACTAAATAAACCATTTATATGTGATATGGCTGACTAAGGAGATTACTCTTTTGTGTGACCTCTGTCATCTAACCAATAGATATCTCTCCTGCTTAACTATTCCTAGGTTGAATAATTAACGGTTTAAGGTATTTTGTAAGTGAGTTCCCAGTATTGTGTCCGGCCGCCTTTCTGGATCCTTTGTGTGGTCTCTGTTATCTGATTAATAGTTACCCCTTTGAGGATAGTTAGCAGTGCTCAGGGTAATTATTAAAGACTGGTAAATTCCCCCAGAAACCTGGGACTAACAGTCCTGGCTAGGGAATAAGGGTATTGGGGAAGTTTGCCACAGGCTTCCGTATTTTTTAATGTATGTATGTATGTATGTATGTATTTATGTATTTAGGTACTGGGGGTTGAACCCAGGGGCATTCCACCTCCAAGCTACTCCTCCAGTCTTTTTTAATTTTTTGTTTTGTTTTGTTTTTGAAACAGGGTCTCAAGAAGTTGTTAAGAGTCTTGCTAAGTTTCTGAGGCTCTCCTAGAACCTGCAATCTTCCTGTTTCAGCCTCCCAAGTACCGGGATTATAGGCATGCGCCACCACACCTGGCTCAGGCTTCCATATTAAAGTTACATTTTCCTTGTTCTTCTTCTATGTCTCCTTTCAACCTATTTTTCTATCCTACCTCAGAACGAGTAGTTTTTTTTTACAACTTACCATTCCAGACTTTATCATAAGCATCTTGTCTCTTATTTCCCCTTCCAAAATTTTTTCTGTATCCCTAGGTATTATCAGGTATTTAATTCTCTCTTTACTTTTTATATTATCCTGCCATGCGACTTTGGATGAGCCACAAAATAAGCATTCTAGAAGCCCATATTTATATGTTAAAATCTGAGCTGAGGAGAGTACAATTATACTAAACCTACAATTTGCAAAGCAAGTTATCACTGGCAGAAAAACAGTAGAAAAATGAGAGTGGGAATGTACTCCCACTAGGGGGGAATTTCCAATTAAATCCTGCTGCTGGCTTAATGAGATGAGAGGAAGGGATATATTTCAATGTAAGACGCATCAGCACCTGGCCTCTGCCTTGCACTCTGATGGGTGCTGGGGTCCATCGCCATACTTAAATTGCTCAGGCCAGTAGGGACATCATTCATTCACCCACTTATTCAACAAATAAATTTGAAGTCATCTGCTAGTCACAGTTCTTGGTGGTATTCACAGAAGTAAAATGTGTGAACTATCTTCCCAAATCTTAAACTCTGGTTGGGGAAGTCATTTTAAAATAATGTGAAGTGTAATTGTAGGACAGTTTGAATAGCAATCAGGTATTTCTAGATGTATTTTCAGAAACCAATATTTCTCTTCCTTCCTTCCTCTCTCTCTCTTTCCTTCCTTCCTTCCTTCCTTCCTTCCTTCCTTCCTTTCTTCCTTCCTTCCTTCCTTCCTTCCTTTATCTCTCTCTCTCTCTCTCTCTCTTTCTCTCTCTCGCTCTTTCTCTTTCTTGTCCCAAAGCACTATGGGATTTGAAATATAAACTAAAGTAGAGCTTTTGCTTGGAATAAGACGAGCAATTGAGAGCATGGATTACACCAAATTTCTTAGAAGAAATCCATCCTTAAAAGGTGTATGTGCTCCCCACTTCTACTCCAATAGAAAAAATGTAGACTGGTGGTCCTCAATCTTGCCTCTTTTTTCTTGATGTACCCAAATCATCTGATGTGCTGCTTTTCTTTGTGTGGGGGTGTGGTACTGAGGATTGAACCCAGAGGAACTCTACCATTGACCTATACCTTCAGCCCATTTTATTCTATTTTATTTTTTAGTCCAAGACAGGTTCTCAGTAAGTTGCTGAGGCTGACTGTGAACCTGTGATCTTCTTGTCTCAGCCTCCTAAGTACTGGGATTACAGACATTTGCCACCATGTCTGGCTCTGATGTATTTTTTAAAAATGAAAATTCAGGTATCCACTCCAGATCTTTTGTTTAAGAATTCCCAGTCATTAAGTGCAGGAATTTATTTTTTGAAGAAATTGCCCAGGCATTCTGACTCAGTGAGGTTTGGAGCTATTCGTTCTAGGACTTAAGGAGAAGCACACCGCAACACTTCACAGAGCCAGGTTTGGAAGTACACATTGAGGGAGTAGAGACAAATTGCAGGCAAAGTAAACAAAGATGAAGAATTAACAAACCAGTCACCAAGGAAGCAAGAGAGGGAGTGAAGAGGGCATCTGAAAGATTAGGCAGAATAAACATTGTCAAATGGCTACTCTACAAAAGCAATCTACAGATTCAAGGCAATTTCTATCAAAATGCCAATGCTATTCTTCACAGAGCTAGAAAAAAAATGGTCCTAAAATTCATATGGAAGAATAAAAGACCCAGAATAGCCAAAGCAATTCTGAGCACTAAGAACCACACTGGAAGCTTCACAATACCTGACTTCAAATTATTCTACAGAGCTATAATAATAAACACAGCATGGTATTGGCACAAAAATAAACTAATAGGAAACCTTTGGTAGGTATTTTCAGTATTTGAGCCCCTCTCCCACCACACATACTTCTTTTTGGTTTGTTGTTTGAGAAGACTTTGGAGTCCTGAATCCTGTACAGGAAGCCAGAAAACCTGGATTTAGTCCCAGATCTAATACTGTGAACATTTCGTCAAAGCTCTTCCCTACTTAGCCTGTTTTTTCCACCAGCTCAGATGGAGGAATCGCACAGGTGAAGTTGAAGGGCCCTCGATCTTTGAGAATGTTCATGGTCTCCTCCACCTGGAGCCAGATGAGGTCACCACAGAGTTCCCTCTAGAGGCAGAGAGTGAGGAAAGGAAGGACTGATGATACATCACTGGTGTACCCTTAAACATATCACTGGGACAAGCAAAACTAAAGAGGCACTTTCCCCAAAAGAAGACAACTGATCTGGGAAACCCATGCTGAAATAATTGCTCCAGGTTGGCTCTGCACATGCCTAAGGGTAGAACATTCTTACCTCCAAACTTCTGAGGGGCAGGGGAAGGGCAAGCTCGTATCTGATGCCAAATACACAAAGCCCATTCCAGTTACTTAATGGAATTTGCAGTTTGAAAAGAAAGCAACTTGGTTTTGTAAGAAGCATTTCCAGGGAGCCAGCTCCTCTATTTCCACTCACACCAAATGACCTCAGGTCAGCAGAATATGGAAAGTTTCAGCCAATAGCTGAGGAGGCTCCAGGGAAAAGGCCTTCAAGGAATGCACAGTTGTTACCTACTGTACCTGCCAGGGAGACTTTTGACCAAAAGGAAGGATGGCCAAGGCAGGTGAGGTACTGGCAAGTGTGAAAATGCTACAGTGACAGTCACTGACTATGGATACTCCTACAGGCTGCACTTTGGATGTCTGAACTGGTTTGACTGAGGGGCTGAGACAGTCATGGCTGTGTTCACCTGGCTTTCCTTACGAGTTATGGCAGCTGGGAAGGCTGACAACAAGCGCATCATCACATCAACAGGCACCACTAGAAAACACTTCAGTTCTGCCTCTGAATTGTCCCCCCAAATCCTGTGCAATCTTGTTCAGGTTACTTTCTCGCTCTGGACCTTGGGTTGCTCTAAGCAGCACTGTGTGTGTGCATGTGTGCACATGCATTTGTGCAGGAACTTTTAAATAGAGAAGAGTAAGGCTCAGAGGCAGGGATTTCCTGGGACCAGTTCAGTTCAGTCAACGTGAGTTAGGCATATTGTAGGGAGTGGGAGACAGGCTTTGTTCCGACTCTTGAGGAGTTTCCCAGCTGGCAGGACAGACCTATCAAGGTAATCCAAGTGCAACATGGAACAACAGGGGGCAAATACAGCTGGATGGGAGGAGGGAGGTGAGGCAGGGCTAGGGCGGGCTGAGTCTGCTCCAAGGAGGGGGGAGTGAGGGGAAGTCTGGTCAGCAGGAAATAAATCCCAAAATTGCTTTGTTTGATGATTATGGATTGTCTTTCAAAAGCAGGAGTGGCTGCAGGAAGGAGCACAGGTGTTCCATGGCAGAAGGGAAAGCATAAAGCATGGGACACTAAGGGAAAAAGAAATAGCACAGCAGGCTCGGAACGGAAAATCCATCCCAAGAATTCAGTTAGGGTGTGAACTAGAAGGAGATGAAACTGGCTAATCTGGGGTCAAGCAAACATCTTCCAAAAGCAAATCCATCCTCCACTCATATTTTATTACTTGTGTGTATGTATATAAGTAGAAACCCAGCATTGCTCTACTTTGAGCTCTATCCCCAGTCTTTTTTTTGTTTAATTTTGAGATAGGGTTTTACTAAATTGCTCAAGCTGGTCTTGAACTTGTGATCCTCGTGTCTCAGCCTCCCATGTACAGGGATTACAGGTGTTCACCACACCTGGCTCTGTGTGTGTGTGTGTGTGTGTGTGTGTGTGTGTGTGTGTATGTGTGTGATACTGAGGATTGAACCCAGGGGCATTCTACCTCTGAGCTATACCCCCAGCCCTATTTTATTTTTATTTTGAAACAGGGCCTCACTCAGTTGCTGAGGGCCTTGTTAAGTTGCTGAGGCTAATCTCAAACCTACAATCCTCCTGTCTTAGCATCCCAAATACTGAAATTACAAGCAAGTGCCATCACATCTGGCTCACACCAAGATTTTTTATTGCATTTTATTTGAAAATAAATGATAAAATATTTAGATATATAAAATGCATAAGAAATAAAGTAATGAATACCCATGTACTTACCATCCAGTTTAAGAAATAAAGAATAACCAACAGAATCAAAGAGCTTTGTACCTAAGCACACTCTCAGGGTTGGAATTATAGTAATTAAATCATTGAGGATGAGATATACAGTTGGAAACTTATTGTATTAACCTATGATGCAAAGTGCAACTGTTCTATGAGCTGGAATATGACTGTTCCTAAGCTCAGCACACTCCTTCCCTGTACCAAGCTGCAGGGCATCTTTGTCAAAAGCCAATCTGTCAATTTACAGTGAGAAATTCCAGGCAGTCTGACTAACTTATTCCTTCCCAGTGGGTAGTTCCTCATGAAATGTCAAATTATAGTCAGATGTGTTCTTGGGATACTTAGAACCAAATTAATAAAAAAATGAGTGGCAAAAACTTAACCCGACTTCCATCCTTCCTTCTTTCCTCTCTTCTTTCCTTCCTTCACTCCTTCCTTCTTTCTTTTCTTCCTCAGATCAAATATAAAACACCCAGTTAAATTTCATTTCAGATAAACAAGAAAAAATGTTAGTATAATGTGTTCCAAATACAGCACAGAACATACTTATCGTAAAAAATCATTGTTTATATCAATTTCAAATTAATCTGGGTATTCCATATTTGCAATCCTTCCCTCCATTGACAAATATTTATTGAGAATCCCCACATGCTAATGAATGGGATATTTTAAAATATTTTCTGGGTACTCAGCACCTTTTGAATTCTCATATTCTATTTTCAAGGATCCCTGGTATTCTGAATCTCGTCTTATAAAGGTAGAGTGGAAGGAATTCAATTCCCCAGGCCCCTCTGCCACTGGCCACCAGCATGTCTACCAATGAGATTCTCCCATCCTAAATTTCAATGGGAAAGTCAGCCACCAGGGAAGGAAGGAAGCATCTCACTTAGAATCCCTTTCATTGGCAAGGGTATTCCCAGAGGCAGCCAACTTTTGGTGGCAGTGGTATTTTTATGGTCAAGTCCTGGTGGTTTCCTCTATGGAGCACCCTCCAGCTCTAGCACAGCAGCAGGGAGAGGGGTGTCCACTCACCCCAGTTCTGCAGCATGCGGCAGAGTACATTATTCTAGAAGTTCAGGCATGAGCATGATTCTCTAGTAACCCTTACTCCCAACAATACTGTGAATAGTGACCTCCTATGCTGTTATCAACATTTTTCTGTGGAATCATTTGTTGTCCATATATAAAATCTTGCTTGTGCCGAGAAGAGCTGTATAACTGACCAACCGATGCACACCAGCCCTGACCATACAATGCTTATAGAGCCAGGCAGGAGTCAGGCATTCATTAACTACAGAATTACTAATTTATAAGTGGGGATAATTTGTAATTATCTCTATGAAGAAAACTACATCTATAAAAAGTGACAATAGGAAAAACTGACTTCAATTTCTAGGGAATCCACAGTGGCCGCTGTGAGGATGTGACACTTGAAATGAGACCTGCACAGTAGGAGAAGTTAAGAAGTTGTGTTGGTCTCAGGGGGAAGAGGGGAAGTGTACTGTGCATTCTAGGAGAATGACACAGAATGAAAGACATTTCAGATTCCTCCTAAGGTCAGTGAGAAACCTCTGAAAGGTATTAGGTAAGAAAGTTTCCTGATCTAAGTGTGTGTGCACGTGTGTACACGTGTGTGTGTGTGTGTGTGTGTGTGCGTGTGTGTGTGTGTGTGTTAAAGTCCACTTGATGTATATAGTGGATTTTCATAAGATCAAAAATCAAAGTAGATGATTTCTCCCACCATGTCCACCTCCCACCCCAGCAAGATCTATACTTGGTGATTCACATCCATATGAAATGTAAGCTGTAATCTCAGTACTTGAGACGCTGAGATAAGGGGATTGCAGGTTTGAGACCATCCTCAGCAACTTAGCAAGACTCTCAGCAACCTAGCAAGACCCCGTGTCAAAGTAAAAATTAAAAAGGGCTAGTGGTATAGCTTGGAGGTAGAATGATTCTGAGTTCATTCCCCAGTACTCCTCCTGCAAGAAAAATACTCCAATATGAAGTGTACAGTAAAGAGAAAAGATAGTAACTTTACAGAGAAAAATATGCTAGCAAACACTTCCAAGTGACCAAGGTTAGTGTCACCAACAATAGGTCATGCCGATAGGTATCTCCTAATATGATGTGGTAAGGAGAGCATTTCACCTCTGTAGAATCCTTCCTCCAAATCCATAACCTCAGTCTGATCATAAGATAAACATCAGACATTCTACAAAATGCCTGGCCTTGGGTACCCAGGCAGAAAAGGAAGAAAAGACCGATAATAACACAGACCAGGGAAGAATAAGGAGATATGGTAACCAAATGCAACAGGACCTCCTGTATTGGATTCTGTAACTGAACAAAAAAAGAGGTAAGTATGAAAACTGATAAAATCTGAACAAAGTCTGTAGTTTAGTTAACAGCGATAAACCAATATTGAATTCCTAGTTGTGACAAATATGCTGTGATGATGTGAAATATTAGCATTAAGAGAAACCCAGTGAGGGATTATGGGACTGTTATTTTTGGAACTGGTCCATAAACTTAAAATTACTCTTAAAAAAGGTTTACTTAAAATGAGGAGCAGCAGAAAAATCTGTTAACTGACTATTGTAGTCAATTGTGCTATAGGGAGGGTGTGAAGAGAGAGAGAGAGAAGTAAATCAAAGTTGTACTATGGAGGGTTGATTGACAGCTCTAATATGTCCTTCTGACATTAGAGGAAAAGGTTTCCGGCAGCAGGAGATCAAGGTCCATAAACAAAAGCCACGCACTGGTCAAGGCTTTCCCCAGTGACTAAATGTCTCAGCCACACACACCAGATGCGTGCATGCCACAAGTCCTGATAGATTTCCAATTCTGTAATTCCCATGGAGAATCAAATCTTGTTTGTCCAAGTCTCAGAAGCTCTACCCCTAAGCTTCTTGTTTAGCTGATTTATAAATGTTTGGTTTTTCATTCGCATCAAATAAATTGTTTCCAACAGTGAGCTGATGATTCAGCCTGGGTGGGAAGTCCTTTCTGTCCTAGGGCCATGTTCCTGCTAATTTGTCATGCTGCGCTTATAGCCATAGGAATCCGTTTATTTATCCCATAGCTAACTGCAGTAGTTTCATCTTCAGTTGTTTCAGTTGTTAAAAGGTTGGGTGGACTGAAGTGCATGTCTTATTTCTCAATGCCATATGGTTTTGATGAGTAACTGTGGATGGAGACCAAGGAGGGTCATGTGCACTGGCAGAGGTGGAGAATTGTGGGAGGAATGGGGACATACACCTTGCTTTTTTTCAAGAAGAAGGATACAGTTTTCATGTACCTTGTAGGCTGTCATAATCTGAATCATGGAATCCATCATGGCTACTAGACAGAGAAATGAGAGGCCTGCTGACCAGTCACATTGAAATATTTGTCAGTAAAATCAAATAGCAATGGTAGAGCAGCAGACCTAATTCCTTGCCTCTTTGTTCTTCTCCTGACCTTACTCTATGAAGTTTGGGTGAGGGTGTTTCAGACCTTGGTAAATGAGAGAATTCCAGCCTCCTGTCCCAGTCAATGATGCACTGTGCCCTAGGAGGGCCAAGCAGAGTCATACCTGGAGATTTTGCTGTAGAGACATTCTTTCCACTAAGGTTGCCAGTCATCAGAGCACCAATCAATACCAGGAGGATGTGACTGGTGGAATAGTCAATAAATACTGAGTTTTAGGTGGGACCAAAGGAGCCCTCCTAACACAACAAATGGCAGGCTGTAGCCTGAGTGTAGCCTCACTGACTGAGTCTCTTGCATTATCTTGTTAATGTCCATTGGATGATAAAGCCCATAGATTTGAAAGCAGACTGAGAGAGGAAGAGAAATGGAGCTCTGAATAGTTAGGATCCAGCCTTGTAGAGAGCCAAATGTTTATTTCTTCGATATATTTATTTTGTTATATGAACTATTGAGTTCTGTTCTTATTTTGTTTTATAGATTTTTTCAAGCTTCTTAATTAGATGGGAAGAGAAGTAACACCTTCCAAATGTCAGGAAGAGTAGAAGAATATGCCATTTTGGTACATGGATTATTCTGAACTGACGTCAACTGAAAAGAAGAAATTCTGCCTTCCCCTTAAGAACATAAAAGTAGGATGGACATTTGTAAAGGTATCCTCTCTTCCCTCTCTACCAGGAAGGGCAGATATTAATCATCAGAGACAACTCTATAAACTCTTATGCGTCTAGAGAGCCTGGAGCCAGGAGAAGGTACCAGAAGAGTTTACATAACCTCATTAACCAGCCCAGAAACTAATCTTTGATTAGTTTCTCCATACATTTGTCTTCCCCACATTTGCCACCTAAGGATTTAAACATGTTTTTTTTCTTTACCTTTGTCATGTCATGTCAGTTTTTTTCTGTTGTTGTTATTTTGTTTGGTACTGGGGATTGAACCCAGAGACATTCTGCCTCTGAGCTACAACCCCAGCCCTCTTTTATTTTTTTATTTTGAGACAGGGTTTCACAAAGTTGCTGAGGGCCTCACCGAGTTTTTGAAGCTGGCCTCCAACGTATGATCCTCCTGTCTCAGCTTCCTAAGTACTGGGATTACAGGCTTGCACCACCACGCCCAGCTATGTCACATTTTTGGAAATTTATTATTTGTATATGTGAAATACATGTGTTAATAAATTTGTTTTTATCTTGTTAATCTGTCTTCTTTCAGTCTATTTTGCAGGATCTCAGCCAATTAGATAGATAGAGGAAAAAGAACATTTTTTATTTAATCTTCTGCAAATACTAAATGCTGCTCAGGAACTCTGAAAAGGAGTCACTATATAATTTTCCCTTTAATCTTGTTAAAAGATTTTTGAAATGATATTCACTTCATGTAGAGATAAGGAAACTGAAAATGGAAAAGTTAAAAAGCCACCCAGGTTGCAAAATGGTTAAGCTACAGATCTGGTATCATCCCTGAGGTCGATCCCAGGAGTTGCAACCTCACTCTGAGGCTTTTTTTTTTAAGACTCAAACTATTTTCAGGTCCTTTGGATGAGGTATTTTGGTAGGCTCAGGCCATCACCCTGTTGTGCAGATTGAAATTTCTTGTGTCTCCCCAATCTTTTCTCCATGCCCACCGCCAACACCGAACTGAAGACAAGATGTGTCCTGTACATGCTGGACCTCCAGTTGAATGACCACATGGCTCTCAGTCTGCCCTCCCACTTTGTTCTCTGCTCAGATCCAGAAATTACTCACTACAGTTTTAATCATTATTTTTGTAGTGTTGTTCAATTTATTTATTTTGTTTTACTGTGAGGTCTTCAAGGACAAGGATTAGGTTTATTTTTCTCACTGGGAAATGTTCATTGCCTAACAATGTCTGATACTTGCTCCCTCATTGTTTTCATCTGTGCTTCTATTTCTAAACATCCTCCACAGACTAAAAACTCCCAAATAGTTATGTCCAGATGACACCTCTCCCCTGAACTTTGACTTAATATCTGTCAATTTGTTTTTTATATACTTGGAAACATAATCAATATCTCAAACTGAACACATCAAAAACAGAATTCCTCTTTGCCCTGGTCTGTTTTGTGCTGCTATAACACAATGCCAGATACTGGATAACTTATGATGAAAAAACATGTATTTCTCACAATTCTGAGGGCTGGGAAGTCCTAGGGTAGTATCTGGTGAGGGCTTTCATGCCGCATTATCCCATGGAGGAAAGATAAAGGGCAAAAGAGCCCACATGAAGAAGATAGGAGAGGGCTGGACCTTTATAATAAATCCATTCTCATGAGGACAATCTCAGACTCACAATAGTAACAACTCATCCATTCATGAAGCATAGGTTGACCACTTCTTAAAGGTCCCACCTCTCAACCCAATTGCACTGAGGATTAAGTTTTCAACACATAAACTTGGGGGACACATTGAAACCTTAACACTCATCTTCCCCCAGATACTGCTCCCAACTTCCTTCACACAGCCTTTCCCATGGAACCCAGCTATGGGATCCCCATCCTTTCCAGTGTTCAAGTGCATAGCACAAAGTAACTCTGAACTCCCTGTCTGTTTTTACACACCATCCAGTCTTGCTGGGTCCACTCCAACTTCTGACTATACCCACTGTTCCCACTATAGTCCCAGTCACCAACATTGTTTCTTCCTGGGATACTGTACTAGGCTTCTAACTAGTTTCCCTGTCTCTGTCCTTGCCCCATCCCAACCCCCAGGAATTCTTCTAAACTAGAAACCCAACACTTCAATCTGCTAAGATAATCCAGTAGCTTTTCTTCTGATTCAGGATAAAACCCCCAAAGAGCACAATAGATCATGAGGTCCATAAGCTCTTCTGAGTTACCTCCTCTTCAGTCCCATGGGTTTCCTTGTTTCTCAAACACACCAGATCTTCTCTTGCCTCTAGACCTTTGCCCTGACTTTTCCCTGTCCCTCTCTTGCATATCCACATGGCTAACTCCCTCTCCTCCTTCACATCTTTGCTTAAATGCGCCCCTCTCTGTGAGGCTCTCCCTGACCCCCACTCCATCTCAAACTCCCACCTGCTCTTCAGGGAGGAGTATTTTATCTGGTTTTGTTTGTTTTTATCTTCTTGTTTTGTTTTTCTCCAGTGCCTGTGCGTATTCAATAAATATTTACTAAATAAAAAATATTAGGTGTGTGACAAATATATGATGAATAAATGTACTATGCACATAAAAATGACCTCACCTCATCATTGATGGTTCTCCATTGCTCTTGAATAAGGTTCAAATTTCTTAGAAGACAGGGTTCTCCATAATCTCATCTCTGACTCTATTGAGCTTGATCTCCCAAAAGCCACCTCACCACAATTCATGTATGCTCACATATTGGGTGTTCCAGCCACAACTAAATAACTACTTAGAGTGGACACACTCTCTCTGTCTTCACAGTCCATTTAGAAGGTTTCTTTGGCATATCCCATTTCCTTCCTAGATGGGAAGGGTGACTTTTTGAGGACTCCTCCACCTCATTGCTCCTGTAGCACTTACCATATTACTCTACTGTAACTTTCTGAGTGTGACAGGTATCCACAATGAGACTCTGATGTCCCTAGGAATACAGTACATACTATTATAGCCACTGTACCTCCAAACGCAGCACAGTGGCCCAATCTATCTGTTACTCATTACTAATACTTTTTTCACTATAAAACACTGACTATTTCATTTAACCTAGAACACCCACACATTTTCACCATTTAAAGCCCTTGGCTAATCTAGTCTTCAGTTGTGTTCTATGTCAAAGAGAGTGGTAACAAAAGAGTATTTTTATCCTTCTAAATCAAGAAAAACACCAAAAGTCTGAGTAAATTTGATATAAAAATTTAACTGTCATGCATATCTTTCAATTATGGTTTAAATCTGAGTAGATTATTTGTTATATACATTAAAAGTCACTTTCATTTAGACTATATACAAGAATCATATGAATAGTTGTGGTTTTATTTAGAAGAATTAAAACAATGAAAGATAAGACGTCAAGTTGACTGAGCCTCGTTAATAGAAGTCATGCAAGATGCAAATGATATTCAATGTCTTGGGTCAGATTAGGTCTTGAGAAGTGATTGCCTTTTCCTCTTGGAAAGGATTCCCTTGACCCTGGCCTTGCTTCTGCTCTCAAAGCCTTTGATCTGTGATCTCCCTATATTTTTTGGCACATGCGAGACACCATCTCAGATGACACATTGATGGGGCAGTACACCTGGGGGCTGGACACTCAGAGATGATGATACTATTCAGACATGCCAGGCAGAGGAAATGGCTTTCAGTGGTGGAACTCTGTGCTGGCCTCTGGTGTCACATCAATCAATGCGAGGGCAGCAGGGGAAGCTATCAAGGAGGCAGAGTGAGTACTCAGAAGACTGATCTTTTCTCTGGAAATCCTATCAGTTAGACCACCAATCACCTTCTTTTCCCATTCAGATCTTTGGCTTAGCTACAGACCACAATCCTTTGAGGAGATAGAGAGTACACTGACATAATCACATATGATCATGGGGGAAGGCTCCGAGTGGGCCTGTTCCTTTGCCAATTTCTTCAGTCCTTGCGCTTACCCATATCAGTCTAAGAGACATGAGCCTAGGCTGGCTCATCCCATCACACCTGTCTAAAACTTCCTCCTAGCTGACATTTCCAACCATTGTTTCCAAGTTGGTGATGTGTTGAAATGTCTCCTTGCAATGTCTGTTTGAAATTTGTTCTTAGAAATGCATGAAAATTGTTCAGTTACGCTGGAGATGCAAGGACCAGACCTGGTCCACAAGGACAGTTCTTTGATCCTAGTTTTGATTTTTCTAAGCTGGAGCTCCATTGTGCTTTGATGAAATTGCCATAAGGTTAGGATTCTGAAAACCTATGTTTTGTGTTTTTTTTTTTTTCCTTTTTGGTACTGGGGATTGAACCCAGAGCATTTTGCTATCAAAGCAAGTGCTTTGCCACTGGGCTATATCCTATGTTTTTTTTCAAAGGCATTTTGGCTCCATGAAATATTTACCATATATCGTATGTGTGGGAATATGAAATCAGATCATTGTTGCAAAGACACGGTAACTTGGGAATAATAACTAATTCAGATAATTGTGGTTATGAGATGTCAGACAAATATGTCCCCTGTTTATGCTTTATCCTAAAGGGGACTTAAATATCCTAAACCAAATGTAAGCCAAGTGTCCTCAAGTTCTCCATTCTTCTTAGGGCAGCTTTTCCTTTCATATTCAAATTATATAATTCAAGTGTTTCCCAACTGACTAATCTGCTATTTCCCACATATTTCTGAGAATCTCTAGAAAGTGGTTATATGTCCAACAAATATATCTTTGTTGGGTTCCTTATCTCCTATTCCAGGTCAACGGCCCTAGCTCCTCCTCTGCTACCTCTAACTATTCCTCCATTGCTCTCTGCTGTTGCTGCTCTCTCTTTACCCCAAGGAAGGAAAGAACCACTTCACTTTGTTCCTTTGAGCACAGCTGAGATAAAACACTCAACTTTACTAAACTTTAATAGGGTTTGCTAATGATAAAAGGGGATGATAATATAGAAAAAGAAAACCCAGAGATGAATACCAAATCTCTTCTCCATGAGTACACAGCATTTCTCTTTACGAGGCACCCCCTATACACAGCCTTCTTCCTTGTAGCTGGTTTATTCCCTTGTTTCTATGAATCTAAGGCCTCCACCTTCAATCTCTTAACTGCACATGAAGAATGAAAAATTAGAATCAATTAACATCATTATCATCATCTTTGAGGATGTTTACAATAAACATCTTCCGTTTGAGAACCTTATATTCTAGTAGGAGGACAAACCCTTCATATCACTACTTTGATCCTAAACTTTCCTTGGAACAATAACTGAGAACTTTTCTACATCTCGGAAAGCAACAAAGGTATAACCAAGAGCCTCCACCAAGAGATCAATTTCATCTTTCTCTCTTTAATACAGAAATTGCTTACATTTGGTTTGGTTTGGTTTGTGTGTGTGATGCCAGAGATTGAACCCAGGGACACATGCTTACTAAGTACATGCTTGCCCTAGCCACTGACCCACATTTTTTATCAGTTATTATTTATTGAGTCCATGTTTATTCATTGTTTTACAACAATCCTGTGAGATAAGTACTATTCCTTTATAATTTAAATGTTCACATTTCATTTTTAAAATAGTTGTATAGGGAACTGGAGGTTGGGAGTCTCCCTGCATTCAATATTAGCATTCTAGGATTTTCTGGCCCAACAACCAATCAGACTTATGAAGCAGACTATTTAAATTCTGAGGATATAGCAGTTAAGAAGACAGATTCAGATTTCCGTCTAATGAGACATCCAGACAAAAGGCAAGTTGACTTGGTAGCCATGGTAAGTACCAGGACAGGACAGCCCAGGGGGTTGTGGGGTCTCAGAGGTGCAGTGCTAGATCTTATACAGTGCCACATGTATGTGAAGGCTGTGGCTTGAAGACAGAAATGTAATTAAACATCTGGGGTTTTAACACTTGAAAAACCAAAAATTCCTCTACAAAAATAAACAACCATACCACCACTAAAACCACATGATTTACCTCTTAAAAGATCTCATGACATCTTGGATGCTAAATAATTTTTTATGAAGCAATCTCTCTCAGGAGTTGAGGAAACATTGGAAAATATACTTTAAATATCTGTTGAAAGGCATGACATCAAACATAAAGAAATGGAGGTACCCAGAAATAAAGAGTAGCTTGACCTTTAAATGATGAAGTCGTTGAGACACAGTCTAATAGATTATGTCAACTATAATTGTCCCTTTTCTAGACAGAAAAAATTAAATTATTTTTTATTATTATTGTCATTATTTAATCCTATACTACTGGTTTTGACAAAAATAGTAGGTAGGAGCATAGATTCATGGAGCAGAAAATCTACTTAACTATCAGTCTGTCACACACTTGGGCAAATTTTCAGCCTCTCTGAACTTCATTACATAATTTTATTTATTTATTTATTTATTTATTTATTTATTGCGGTACTGGGGATTGAACCCAGGGGCATTCTACCTCTGAGCTACACCCCCAGCCCTATTTTTTATTCTTTATTTTGAAACCGGGTCTCACTAAGTTGCGGAGGGCCTCACTAAGTAGCTGAGGCTGGCCACGAACCCAGATCCTCCGGTCTCAGCCTGCCAAGTACTAGCATTACAAGTGTGCGCCACCACACCTGGCTCCATTACATAATTTTAAAATGGAGATTGTTGAAATAATGAAAGAAATGTAAACAAGTTCCTTTTTACTTGTAAGCACTCAATAAATGTCAGTTATTATTGCAAAATTGAATTTGGAAAATTCAGGTAAATTTGATGAAGGACATGAAAGCTCTTCTTCATCCCACTATCGAAAGACAAGTCCAAGTACAGGTTTATAGACACTTTTTTCCTGAGTAGATGTGTCTTCATTCCACAAATATAGATTTGTTCAACATCTAAGACATAGTCTTTAAAAACTACTTCATAACTGGAGTGTATATTAGACCTTTTTTGTGCCAATATATATGTCGTCATTTTAACAGCTGCATTTTATTCTACTGTATGGCAATGACAACATTTTACTAATGAAATGTGTTATTTATGACGTTTATAATTTTACTCCCTACTACTATTGTTTACCATTATTTTTCAAAGCACACACAGAGAATTGCTGCATACATGCATTTTTTAGCATCTGATCTATTATTTATAGTACTATTACTGTTTGATCAGCAGACACACTCTTTTACATATCTGATTACTAGCATCAAGTGGCTCTCCAGAATTTATACCTTCCACATGGTGAATAAGAACATCTTGAGAATGCTCCATTTAAGGCTGGACATCTGTCTGAGCATAGGGGCCTTCTAAGCCCTAATATTCTGAAAGATCAGAGGACCCTTCCTCTCTGTATGTTTTGGCCCATCTAGAGACCTTGCTAGAATTGAAAAGTAGTTAGCCAATACAGAATTTCTATTGGCTACATGATTCTAGACAAGCATCTTCCTTAAAATTTCTTGGTACTTGGGAGGCAGAGACCGGAGGATCCAGGTTCTCGGCCAGCCTCAGCTACTTGGTGAGGCCCTCCGCAACTTCGTGAGACCCGGTTTCAAAATAAAGTATATGAAAAAATGTTCAACATCATTAGCAATTAGAAAGATGCAAATCAAAACTACCCTGAGATTTCACCTAACCCCAATTAGAATGGCAATCATTAAAAACACAAACAACAACAAATGCTGGCGAGGATGTGGAGAAGTAGGAACTCTACTACACTGTTGGTGGAATTGCAAATTAGTGCAATCGCTTTGGAAAACAGTGTGGAGGATCCTCAGAAGAATGGGAATAAACCTACC
>PVJS01020866.1:0-10981 GCA_004027185.1 Glis glis
GGGATTGAACCCAGGGGCGTTCTACCTCTGAGCTACACCCCCAGCCCTATTTTTTTTATCCTTTATTTTGAAACAGGGTCTCACTAAGTTGCAGATGGCCTCATTAAGTAGCTGAGGCTGTCCACAAACCCGGATCCTCCTGTCTCAGCCTCCCAAGTACTGGGATTACAAGCGTTCGCCACCACACCCGGCTATTTCTTATTTTTTTGACTTATTAACTGTATGACCTTGGGAGAAATACATTTCTTTGAGACCTGTTTTCTTCCCCTGTAAAATGTGATTAAGTGTCTTACAGGTGTTTGTGAAGGGCAAATGAGAACATATGTGTAAACATGCCTAAGGAGCTTTGTACAGAGTTTATAGTTACTATTCATATCTTTCAAATATCAGAAGTTTTTAGTTTGAAAGAAAATGATGGCTGAATTTTAAGAGTGCTTGATTGCTTGTGAATTTCTTGGCAAATCTTGTATGAGGTAGGTGAACTTGAGTTAAATGCTAATGCTGCCTTTTTAAGAATTTATTTCTTAACACTCAGTCTCACTATGTTAGCCTGAAGACAGAAGATGATGAAAATATTCATTTTTAATAAAATTTCATTTTATTAAAAACTCTGGCTTTACTTCAGATTGTATAAATCTGAGTAATGTAATTATTTAAAATGACATGATTAGTAGTTTAAATCCATGGCAGAACAATTTATTTGGGTTACTTATTTTCACTTAATGATATTTGAGATTAGGAAAAATAGAATTTGTCTTTTGGTTCTCAGTAGTATTAATGTAATTTTAATTGTTAGCTCATTTTTGTTAATGGTGGCTTTTTGTTTGTTTTGTTTTAAGGTTTTTGGACTCAAAGCATAAAAACCATTACAAGATATACAATCTGTAAGTATGTTTTCTTATTTGTATGCTTGCAAATATCTTCTAAAATAACTAAGAAGTGAAAGGTATTTCCTAGTTAGAGTTAGAGTTAAAGATGCATTTTAACAGAATTGTATTCCTAAAACAATTAGTCCAAGAAGTCTGATTGAGAACATGGTTAGATCATTAGAAAGTATAGTGATGAGGTAAAACATTGTTGGCACAGATTCATGTTACTTGATCTGCTTTAAATGACTTGGCATCTAGCCCATCTCTGAGCCCATAACCATGTGGTAATTTGAAGTATAATCCACAGCAGAGCTTCTGTTAAGGCATCAAGATATCTTCCATGGAGTCATTCTGCAGAGTGGATACAAATTTGTTTATTCTGTGTATATTGGCCAATTGATTGAAAAAGCTAAAGCTAATAGAGTATTCTCTAAATGTATATAACATAAATAAGATATCTAAAATTGTTGAATTGGATGGTTTCTTTGGTCTGGGACAGGATTTTAAGGGATGCCTACTTGATATAGCTAGTTGACCTTATCTTTGTTTTTTCTTTTGACTTTGGGAGTAGGGATGTGAAAGGGAAAAAGGAAGAAAATACATTCATTTTGTCCTTGAAGACTGTTTTGCCCTCCTAAAATATTGTTCTAATTTTTAAAAAGTCATAAAATATTTAATTTTCTACATGGCCTTTATTTTTCTTACATGGTGTTTATAAACTATACAATAGAAAAATATGTAAAGTTATATATACTAATTCACAGTGACAATTTTTCTGTAGAGTTTATTTACTAAATGTAAGAACAAGATTCTCTTCTGCCTCCAGTGGGCATTTAAATCTTTACCAAGAAGAATGAAAGTTTCTCTGTACCTTGTTAGCTCGTGGAATGTTGCTTTTTTAAAATTTTTTTATTTAATGATATTTCTGTTCTGATAAGACCTCAGAAGTACTGAGTGTACAATAGATGCTAATATTGTTACTCCTAGTGAGTTTTCACTGGTTTCTTCAGGTTCACAAAAGTACAAACATTTACTAAAGTGCTCACCACATGTTAGACATAAAACATCTCAGGGAGTTACAGAGATGATAAGATATAATTCAGTTCTCAGGTTATATATCATATATGTCTTATATATATCTCTCTTATATATATATATATTATACATATATATATATATCTTATAGTCTAACATGAAAGTTAGATCCGGTATTATAGAAGAGATAACTCTTGTTTAGAAGAGGGCAGTGAAGAGAACAGTAGAGATAGTAATCGAGTCCCATAGGGAAGGTTTTATAAAGGAAGGCCTGTTTGAGATTAGTGAACAGAATCAGTAGGGACTGACTCTTAGGCAAAGGAGGGGAAATGGCACTGCAGATGGAAGGAATGGCAAGGAAGGAGATTGCTGGAGTAATAGTGTTTGGAATATGGTATGTGATTAGTTAGTTTTGGTCAGATTGTGGTGTGTATATGTGTGCCTGGGGGAGGTGCAGTGGTAAAAGGTGCTGAGGTGTAGGTGGACCCAGCTTACAAATGGCCTGTGTGTTTAGGAGTCCTCCTCTTTTCCTCATTAACCTCTTCTACAGCAAGGCTTGTTGCAGTTGCCATAGTGTGTCTTTGGAGAAAAATAAAAATCACAAAGCTTTGTGCTTTTTGAACAACTGGATTCAGAAGTTGAGTAAAAAAAATGGACAAGAACTATCAAAAGGTAGAGTCCATGAAATGAAACATTTTAAAGCTTAGACTTTCAGAATTGGGAATTTAGAGTTCCAAAAAGAAGGTTGAAAGTCACTAAAAGCAAACTCTGCCTTTGTCAACGTTTTATTCCAGTTTAACATATCCAATGAAAGGGAAGGAAATTCTTTTCATTCCTGTGTGTAGTGTCTTCCTGCTTTCTAGAACTTAGGACTAGGCTTGTACATTATGGTTAAAGTTGGCATTGGGGGATAGCTTGGGAACATCACTGCCTGCTTTTTTACTTCCAAACATTGGACTTACAAGTTAATGAACCCTCTTTATTAATTGAGAGTAGCTTTTAATGCATATAAACTCCCCCTCCTTACATGGAATTACAGATTTTCAGAACTGGAAAGTACCTGAAAGAGATAATTTAGTACAACCTTCTCATTTTACAGATGGGGCATCTGAGGCCTAGAGAAGTTAAGTGAGTTGCACAAGGTCACACACAGGTACATGTGGTAGCAGACCATCCACTGTTTACGCCAGTATTCCCTTTATGGTTTTTTAAGTAGTTTTGTTTTAACTTCCCCACATTTTATTCACTTCAGGTTCCTAGTACTAGCATGTTCTATTTTCTGATGTCACTTTCTAGTCTTCTTTGCCTTCTTTCTACACTGCTTGTTACATATCTGGTTCTGGGTGAGTCTAGCATCAGCAGATGTTTCTGTTTTCTTTCATTTAGGATAGTAATAACATATGATACACACCTCTTTCTTTACAAACATATAAACTTTCAGATTTTAAAATATTTTCACTAGGTATGCCCATATTTAATAGTATGCTAAACCTTTTATAGCAATTACCACATACATAGATGAAGAAAAGTTCTTAAATGTGGATTTTCTAATAATTAGCTTTATCTGTTTATATCTCTATAGTTTCTTCAGGCATTCAATAAATTATTTAAGAAAAGGCAAAATTAACCTCATAATATTATCCAAATTCAGGTATACTGATAACCCTTTAAGTTTCTTTTGAACAAGTATTTTTCATTTTTGTTTCTTTCTCTGTATAATCTACACTCTGGTAGGAATTGGGAAAGAAGGGGAGACAGGCAATAAAGCCATATATAGTTCTTGTCTTTGAAGAACTTTAGTGTTCACCAAATACATTTTTTTTTTCTTGCGGTACCGGGGATTGAACCCAGGGGCGTTCTATCTCCGTGCTACACCCCCGGCCCTATTTTTTATACTTTATTTTGAAACCGGGTCTCACGAAGTTGCGGAGGGCCTCACTAAGTAGAGAGAGAGAGAGACAGCGGGAGAGAGAGAGAGGGAGAGAGAGAGAGAGAGAGAGAGGGAGAAAGAGAGAGAGAGAGAGCTGAGGCTGGCCGCGAACCTGGATCCTCCGGTCTCCGTCTCCCAAAGTACTGGGATTACAAGTGTGCACCACCACGCCTGGCTTCACCAAATACAATTTTTAAAAGATTTATATCACTCACTGCATGTTCTGTTTGACATAATTCGTCCTTTTGTGGAAAACCTTTAGCTGTTATTATATTATTGGTTTTCTTTTGTAAGATAGGGATAGCTTCATTATAGATAATAAAGAAGAGACTTACTTATCTACCTCTTTCTAATTCCGTGGCAAGCTTCCCTTGGAAGTTTTTCCTAATAATCTTATCCCTTGACTTTCTGTCTACTGACTTCATAAAGATGCTTTCAGTGCTTCTCCATTCCTCTTCTCTTATATAAGCCAGTATGAGGTAATGATAAAAAAGTAATGGTATCTCTTGAGTTTTCGTTATAAAAAAATTTAATGACTAAATCCTAATTGCTATTTGTATATCTTTGATTTTAGTATGTGGAGAGACTTATCACTAACATACCACAAAAATTGTAAAAGAAGCCGGGCATGATGGCGCACACCTGTCATCCCAGTACTTGGGAGGCTGAGACAGAAAGATTATAGGTTCGAGGACAGCCTCAGCAATTGTAGCAAGACTCAGCAACCTAGCAAGATCCTGTTACAAAAGAAAAACATAAAAAGGACCCGAGGTGTAGCTCTGAGGTAGAATGCCCCTGGGTATAATCCCCAGTACCACAAAAAAACAAACAAACAAAAATAAATAAAGAAATGTGTGTTGGGGGGCATTTATCAGAGAAGATTTTAATTAAGAAGTTTTCTTCATTATCTTGCTCCCCATTTCTTTGAGCATTTTCATTACTAACAATTCCAGCTTGTACTTACCAGTCTTTCTATGCTTACCTGTAAAGATCTTTGTAAGTTATTGGCTGGCTTTGAATATCTGAATAAAATTTGTTACTGCTTTTATATTTAAAACTTTTTTAGACCCCCCTCCTATATTTAGAACTTTATTTTTTATTATAAGTGGAAGTATGAAGCTGTAGTAGAATGAAGTTGGACTTTTGTAACCAGAGATACTGAGCTTGAGTTGTGACTCTTCATTTGCATATTATGTTTTGGGGCAAGTGTTAAATGCTCTTCTAAATCTTAGCTTATGTATAAACTGGGCGTGGTGGCGCATGCTTGTAATCCCAGTATTTGGGAGGCTGAGACAGGAGGATTGCAGCTTTAAAGCAGGTTCAAAGCCAGCCTCGGCAACTTAGCAAGGCTATTGGCAACCTAGAGAGACCCTGTTTCCAAATAAGGAATAAAATCGGCTGGGGGAGTAGCTCGGAGGTAGAACACCTTTGGGTTTAATCCCCAGTTTAAAAAAAATGCAAATTCTTATGTATAAAATAAGGGTAATATTAACTTACCACATGGTCGTGAGGATGAAATAAAAAACATGGAAACTCCTTCTAAGGCATGTACATCTCATAGCAGTTAGTAGTCATTATTTCCCCTTTCTCTCCACATGTTCACCTTACAGAACCATTTTATGAAGGTGATCTTAAGTAGTGTTCATTAAAACCAAACTACTACTTCTTTTTTTTTTTTTTGGTTGGTTGGTTGGTTAGTTTTTTTGCCATGCTGGGGATCTAACCTAGGGTCTCACCTATGTTAGGCAGGCACTTTACCATTGAGTACTCACTCAGCCCCCAAACCAGACATTTTGAGATCCTAAGAAAGTGTTTAGAGAACTGAAGCTACATGAAACTAACATTTATTTTCTGTTGAGGTGTTACGAGACTAGCTTCTTAGAATTATTTCATAGCTTTCCATCACACCTCCTAAACCTGTGCATGATACTGCACTATGGATTATTCACTGCTGATCAGAGTCTGCTAAAGAAAGTATAAAATTTAACTATTTTTTTGGTGAAGTCTCTTCTTCCTATCAGGTTTTTTTCTACATTAATGAGCTTGAAATTACTTAGCATTACTAAATTTATTTTCTTTTTAGCAAAACTCAATATACTAGATTATAATATACTAAAGAGGAAAAGCTTATTTTTTTTTAATGGTAATACAAAAGTTGATTTATTTCAGATCTGACCAGTTAAAAAAAACCCAGTGGGTTGTAGTTTATTTATAATTAGTTCAATCTTCATGGGAATTTGTTTTTGAAACTCTTTAGAGGAATGATATAGATGTTTTCAGGATTTCTGAATTTATAATACAGCTCCACAGTTGCTTATTTGGAACTCTTGGAGCCAGTTATGTTTCAGTATTCCGAATTTTTCAGTTTTCAAAAAGGTAATACAGAAGCCTATACTTTGTATTACATAAATACCAGAGTGGGGTTTGGGACAGTACCCAGAATGAAATGTTGGACTCTTCACTCTAAGTGTATCAGAGAAGGACTATGTACAGTATCACAACCTAAGATCAGAATCAGGTTTTGCTACAGCTGAGCTTGCCATAAGTTTAAGGGAAAATGTTAGATATTTTCTAAGTTTGGGATTTTGGAATTGCAGTTTAAAGAGCAGTAGATCTTTATTTGTTTTTAAATGCCAAGTTTTTATTTTAAATAAATTTTTAAAAGCTGGTTTGTTTAGTAATTAGAGTTACCAGGTTCTGCTGACCACATTGATATATAGGATCCCTTTCTGAACCTGTTGATTATGAGTTAGCCAGTGTAATATCAAACACATCGGTACTATTACAAAGACAAATATTTGTATGCTCTAGTCTGTGTCAGAATTTTGCTATCCTATATAGATTTTACTTACTTTTTCATTGCTTTCAGACACTAGTTAAATGTATAATCTAAGAAATTATTGAAAAAGATGGCTTTTGGCTTATCTAATGGGAGAAAGGTCTAGTTTAAAAAATTAGTAAGCATTGTGTATAAATTGATTAGCAACGTTCAGTTTTTCTTTTGTGCTTCTGCTTTTACTATTTTTAACATATGTTTTAAAATAATAGTTTGAGAACTATGTATGATTATCTGTGAGATAAAGATAATATTAAAACTACTCACTTGTTTACAGGTACTTGTGAAGTCAAAAATACATTCAAGTAACATGCAAAATTTCCATATAGGAAATTTGAAGATATAGATGCAGATGAATTTGCAGGGTTGTATGTTAATGTTAGTGTCCTCACAAGTTTTGTAAGCAAATGTGTAAGCTCTGATTGCAGACACTTCACCTTATTAACCTCCATTTCTTTAGTTGTAAAATGAGGATAATAATAGTACCTACTTCACAGAATTCTTGAGATTAAATGAAATCATGAATGTAAAACACTTAGAACAATGCTGGCACATTATAAAGGTTCAGGAAATGTTTGTGAATATTGTCCTCCCCCAAGTGCAAAAGGTAACTTTATGCCACATTTAAACTTTTCTTTTAGATGTGCTGAAAGACATTATGACACCGCCAAATTTAACTGCAGAGGTATGTATAAAAGTAGTAAGTTGTATAACTTAAAACTAATAGACTATATTTTACTGTCACAGCAATAATGAGTCATCTTGATTATTAAGTGAGGCAAATATTTTTTATCTTAAGGATGGTCTTAGACAATTTGGAAAAATAAATTTAACTTTGCTATGTGCTTTAGGAAGTAAGTATCACACAAACCTCTCAATATTGTCAGGAAGACTAATGTACAAAATGGATTAAGAATTAAGACAAATTACTAAACTAGTAATATAGTAAGAAGTGAGCTTACCTAATATTTGAGGCAGCTGGTGTGATAGTAAGTGATTACAGGAAGAAAGCAGAGCTACTTATTGAGGACTGATTTAAAAGATGGGAAAGGTGAAACAGTATGGATAGGAGGAGCCCGCAACTGCTTTACATCAGGTCTACTGTAGTCATAGGTACCTTCTGTCTCAGAGCTCACAAAATCTTCCACTTGTATTTGTAGAATCCCTTAAGCCACGAGAGACCTAGAGAATTGAGAAGCATGGCAAATATTGCCATGAGAGTCAAAAAGAGAAAGTTGGTACCATGAGCTACAGATGGAAGTATTTGCCATTAATCCCTCCAAATCTATGGACTTTTAAGCAGTTGGCTTGAGAATTCTGAAGCACTGATGACTGAGAGTCAGTGTAGTTTCACTAAGAGTGTTTCTTTTTTTTTTTTTTTTTTTTTTTTTTTTTTTTTGAGGTAGAGTTAGGACACTATTCATGAGGTAATGCCATGGGTTGAGGTTTACCTGTCTTTAAATAGACATGTAACAGGTTTCTGGAAGGTTTTTGTGTTCCACTGGGGAAGTGAAGAAATGACGATAGTTAGGCAGATGACTAAGGGAAAGCTGGCCCACCAGCTCTGTGTAACAGAAGTCACTGTCGACCAAAAGAGCTCTTCTGTCACACCGAAGGATTTAAAAGAATCATCCTGTACCATATTAGGGTGACTCTGTTGAAGATATAAGGTACTTCTCACATACGATGACAGAATAATTAGTACATTGGTATCAGTGAGGATATTTAAGGATCTTAATAAGGTGAAACAAAGACAGACACTCATAAGATAAAATTTACTAGTGATATATCTAAAGATCTATTTCTAGACAAATTAAAAAAAAACCTCAACTCTGACTATAGGGAACAGAGAAGTCTTGGATTCTTAATAATTCATGTGAAAAGACCTGAAACTTCATTTGATAAACTTTAATACAATTGTATGCTTTTTGTAAGTAATTTTTTTCAGTTTCTTTTGTAAATGCCTTTCAAGTCAGGTATATATACAACACTAATATTTGTAAGGCCATCTTCAAACAACATACTTACAATTTTTATGTTATCAAATGTAAAATCCAGTTCTTTTCATGGCTGATTGTATTAGTAATCTATGCTTTCTTTGAAATAATATTTTGTGATGATGCAGTATTATAAATATTGTTACTCCTTTTGTTAGAAAAGGCCTTGAGACCATGTGACATTTCATTTGGGATTCACTTACCTCTGATTTGTTATGATTTATGCTTTCAGGCATATAGTAGTTCCTCCTGCATGAAGTGAGGAACATAATACTTGGCCACATGTCTAATGGGTACATTTACGAATTAATAATAGACTAGTTTCTATTTGAAAATTAGAAAGTTGACAAGCAATGTTTTTTTTTCTAGAATTCACTTTTTTAAACACCTGTTAAGTTTATACAACATTTCTAAAGTTAGCCTACTTTTAATTAAAAATTCGGGAGAGATTATTTTCTTACTCTGAGGTGATCTTTTTATCACAGTTGCACAGTATCCTTTTGAAGACCATAACCCACCACAGCTAGAACTTATCAAACCCTTTTGTGAAGATCTTGACCAATGGCTAAGTGAAGATGACAATCATGTTGCAGCAATTCACTGTAAAGCTGGAAAGGGACGGACTGGTGTAATGATTTGTGCATATTTATTACATCGGGGCAAATTTTTAAAGGCACAAGAGGCCCTAGATTTCTATGGAGAAGTAAGGACCAGAGACAAAAAGGTAAGTTATATTTGATGTTTTTCCTTTCCTCTTCCTAGATCCAAGAATTTATTGGAAAACAGATTTTTTCTCTTTCTGGTTTTGTTTTTTTCTACAGCTTTCTTGAGGCATATTTGACAGAAATTGTGTGTATTTTCAATATATATGTGATGTTTTGATATGTGCCCACCTTGTGAAGTGATGACCAGGTCAAGCTAGTTAGTATACCACATCCTCACAGAGTTCCTTTTCCCACTATGGAGGTGCGTTTGAGGTCTACAGTATTATTAACTATAGTCCCCATGCTGTCCAGTACATCTCCAGACCTCATTTGTCTAATTGAAACTTTGTGTGCTTCAAGTAATGTGTCCCCATTCCCTCCTCCCCAGCCTCTAGAAAACAAATTTTAAAAAGACAGTTGCTGATACCTATTTCTTTCAAATTTTTAGTTTCATTTTCTACCTCAACTTCTGTATGAACAAACAACTGATTCTTTTAATTTTTCTGACCATGCTGTCATGTTTACATCATGCTAACAAATCTTACCCGTGAATTGTATTCCAGATTTGGTCTCACAAAATTCTTATAAAATAGCATTTCAGAAACAGCATAGTAATCAAAAGTAAGCCTTGCTATTTCTGAAGCTTGCTTGAGAATAAAATGTTTTGGAATAATTATGTGAATGTAATTACCTAGTAAATATCTTTGTATAATAAAAATAATTCTTTGATATGAATATTCATAAATGCAGTTATAGTTAGATTAAAGTTTCTTCGATAATTTAGAAAATTAATGACTTTTGGAAATCAATGACAAACTTGATTTTGTAGTACATTTGAATACAAAAACCAAACTCTTGAGAAAACTACTACAGTGATTTTCAAAGGATTTATTTCTTTGGATGGCAAGTATGATGGAACATGTTAGCCTTTAATACAAAGAGTTTTTTCACATTTCTCTATCTCCAAGAAGGACCAAACCAATCCACTCCAGATACATGGAAAAACTCATTTACAGAACTCTAGGGAGAGAGACATTACATTATGTGAAAATTTATTCTAGTTTTAATGTTTTTTTATAATCAAGCCAATTCTCCTGCAGGTGAAGCCAGTTTCTTAATTCAACTTCAAAACAGAAATAGAAGTCATATCCATCATTTTAAGCTATGTAGTCACATTAATTGCAGGTCACTGTACTTCTTCCTCATCTCTTGTTATCTAACACTGTATGATTTTTTGAGTTATATGTAAGAATGCCAAATTCTTACATATAAGAAGTTATATGTAAGAAGTACAAAAGAATGTACTATTTATTGGTGAGTTTACAAAACTGAATCTTAGAAATCAGGTAAAAAATTTTATTATAAAGTAGAAAAGTTGCATGATAAGCCAGGATACTAGATTTAATAAGTATGGGCTCTTAAACTCTATGTTATATAGCTTTTAAAAATCTGGTAAGCCAGGTGTGGTGGCGCTTGTAATGTCAGTACTTGGGAGGCTGAGTCAGGAGGATCGCAGGTTCGCGGCCAGCCTCAGCTACTTAGTGAGGTCCTCTGCAACTTAGTGACACCCTGTTTCAACATAAAGAGTAGAGCAGGGAGCTGGGCATGGT
>PVJS01020866.1:11081-32235 GCA_004027185.1 Glis glis
GTACAGAAAAAAAAAAAAAAGATAGAGCAGGGTGTGGTGGCGCATGCTTGTAATCCCAGTACGTGGGAGGCTGAGACCAGAGAATCTGGGTTTGTGGCCATCCTCAGCTACTTAGTGAGGCCCTCCACAACTTAGTGAGACCCTATTTCCAAATAAAGAATAAAAAATAGGGCTGGGGGTGTAGCCCAGAGGTAGAATGCCCCTGGGTTCCATCCCCAGTACTGCCAAAAAAGACCCAAAAACAAAATAAAGAATAAAAAATAGGACTGGGGATGTACCTTGGAGGTAGAATGCCCCTGGATTCAATCCCTAGTACCAGAAAAAAAATAGATAAAAATCTGATAAAAGCCATAAGTATTTTCCTATCAAGTATGCATGCTGTACATAAACATAAAAATTTTGCTTTGGTATCTAGTCAATTTTGACTTTGTTTTTGGTGAAAACAAGTGCTAAAAACCTGTGTCACAAATGAAAGAACAAATGGAATGTGTAGATTCTTCTGCCCACTAGGAAGTAGGCTGTGTCAAGAAATGAGTTCTTTAAGGCTCTTCAGATAAATTCATGTTGTACTATTTTCTTTGCCTTCAAATTAATGAGATCATTTTTGGCAAGATCTGTATCATTAATGCTATGTTAGGGAGGAAAGGATTATGATTCTATATTTTAGTTTTAAAGTTGAAGAGTTAAACACTTTAAAAGAGTTTTTATTTTATTCAGTGAGCAGCAGTATCTGGTTGTAGAATTTGTCTTCCAAACTTGTCTGTAGCAAAGAACTTCATAGTTGCTCCCATTTCTTGACAAAATCTCTTGAGAAACTCTTGATTGAAAGTCCTGGCTTTCGTGAATTTGGCACCTTTCGCAGCAGTAGATTTTTCATGACATCTTCTTGCATAGGCTATGATTCAAAGCTTGGCACTCAAGAAGCAGTAGGATATTTTTCACAATAGCAGAGAAAGCTTTTGGGGATTCATGTGAATCCTGCCTCCCCAGTGCATATGGAGGGATGAAGCAGTGAGTGGCAATGGCTTGTCTTCTCAGGTATAGCAAAACCAGATGCATTACCAGACATTGAGGCATGCTGTCTATTTATAGAACATAGAGATTTCTTCAAGAGAAGTTTTTCTTTCTTTTTGGCAAACAAACATCACCATTTTGAAAATGTTAATATTCCCTAAAGTTTCCCAAAAAAGCTTCAAAACAGGAATTATTCATTGATTGTGTCACTAGGCATGCATCTGATGAAAACTAGTAGCTGGCTAAACCAAGAAGTCATACGCTGAAGGAAAGTGGTTCTTCCAGTCCTTTCATGTCCTGCTCCAGAGTTTTAGGGGGGAAAAAATCTCAACTTTTTTGGAATGGATGAAATTACTTGATAGAGGGGTACTTACAACAGTCTTACTTTCCCCTGCAAGCACAAATATGTTTGACTATTTCTAATATACATACTTGCTTTCATCACGTTCAGCTATGTGACTTTTTTGTTTGTTTGACATTAGTCATAGTCTGTTGGGGTAATTTACAGAAGGATTTGAATTGGAGTAACAGGGTTTTGTAAAGGTCTAGGCTTTCCTATGCTGTGCTCTCACATGTGCTGTCTTCTCCCTATTCCCTTTCTCTTATACACACCCACACACACATACACACATGCACACATACCCCTTCTGATACAGGTACTTCTGAATACTTGACTCTGTGCTGCTGTTGGTGAGAACTAGCCATGTAAGTAGCACTTGGGGTATTGTATCTTTCATTTCAGGGATAAAAGTAAAACCCAAGAATGCTTAAACTTTCTTGTATTTTATTTTCTCTGTTTCCAGTTCAAATTAGATCCACGAGAAGTCTTCATAATAAAAAGTGAGGATGTATTTTAATTTGTCAGAAGATTTTTAGTCATCATAATCTGGTAACATTGTCAATTCTGATTCTCTCTAGAGGTGAGGACAGGATGTTTGAAATGGCAAGAAGCCTGATAAGTGAGGCGTAAGTGAAAAGATAGCTAGAGAAATATTTATGAAAATAAAATGGACATCCCAGAGTATCATGATAAGAAGAAGTAGTACCTCCTTCTGTCAGTAGAATTGCTTGAGTCACTGCATATCCTCTAGTCTCTGTATAGGTTGGCTTTTCCCCCATGTGAAGGTGATGGGCTAATGGTAGATAGAAAGTGGGGATCTGTACCACCTTTTAGGATGTACTTGGTAAAATTGTTACATTTAGCTGTTACATGATATTAAAACTTAGTTAAGTAATTTAGCCAAGTTTGTCACTCTTCGCACCTTAGAATCAAATAAATCACTGAGATCTACTGTACTTAGTTCATTTAATGAATATACCTTGACCATATTTTGGATGAATCATTCACAGAACCAAAAAGAGTATCTTAATGTACTCCTGCCTTTTGTCCCTATAATTTAATAAGGCAAAAAGGAAATTTATGAACAGATGCTATTCACCAAGCTGTATTTTTCTAAATATTTGCATTTGCATTTTAGGTTGAAACATTATTAGAAAGCTAGGAATAGTGGATAAAAGTCTTAAGATTATTGAGCACCCTCTGCCCCCAAATGCTTCTCATTTTATAGATGGTAAAACAAGTCCCCGGAGGTAAAGTGTGATCAGTATTATCCAAACAGTTAACAAGCATTCAGAGTAAAATTTGAGTCCCTTGCTACATTGTTAAATTTCTTTCTATGTTAAATTCACAAACTGGAACTGCAAAAGGATTTTGAGACTGCTCAGGATAATTAATCTTTGGATAGACTTTCCTGAAAGGTTAGATCATGATGATGAAGTGGGTCTATTTTGAAAGGGTCCTCAGTTTACATCCTTTACAAATGCTGGAGCATTTGATGACCCCTGATTTAAGAATGAGGACAGATTGAGGCTGTTGGTCTTGTAAATAAAATGTTGTAGGCTTTCTTAAAGTCTTTACAATTTAATTGTCTTAAAACTTTCAAAGCTGTCATGTGTTTGGATAGAATACTAGTGAAATAATGTATTTTTAACCTTTTACAAATAACTGACTTCATCATATAGAAACTTAGCTGAGCATGGTAAAGACGTTACACAGCTATGAAATTCTTCTTGAGAAGTAAGTATCTTATAATAAATCTAATTGATTATCCAAAGCAGTTTTATTCTTGAAACATCTATTAATAAGTTTATCTACTTCTCACCAATATTTCCTTCTAGGTTGAGTCTGGATTTGCATTTTTGTAACTGAATCACTTTTACAGGAAATGGATACATTGTATCCAATTTGCAGCTTGTGTAGGATTAATTTTATTAAAACTGTCTTAAATGTTATTTTACTTATATTCTTTCTTTCTTTTTTTTGGGGGGGGGACTGGGAATTGAACCCAGGGGAGTTCTACCTCCGCGCTACACCCCTGGCCCTATTTTTTATACTTTATTTTGAAACCGGGTCTCACGAAGTTGCGGAGGGCCTCACTAAGTAGAGAGAGACAGAGAGAGCTGAGGCTGGCCGCGAACCCGGATCCTCCGGTCTCTGCCTCCCAAAGTACTGGGATTACAAGCGTGCACCACCACGCCCGGCCTTTACTTATATTCTTAATTTTAGTTATATAGAAACATTAAGAAGTTGAAGAAAATTATGTTCTGGTGACATTTATATAAGAGCAGAAGTCAAACAATTGATGCCTCCTTTAAGGAAATGTTCTGAGTGAGATAACTGCTCAAGGGAAGGAAGGCCTTTTCTATCTTTTATTCAATACATTATAAGAATGCAGCTATGTTACACTTCCCTAGGTGTCATGCATTTGTATATTTGCCATTTTGCTTTATGAAAGTGGCAAATTATCTAGAAGCAATCCATCAGTGGGTTTCTTTTTCCCTCTAAGAAAGCATGCTGCGGGGCAGCAGCGAGGGTTGGTTGCCCTCTGCCCCAGACTGTCTGCATCTATAATTACACTTAAGTAGTATGAAAGGTAATTCACACACTTACTGTAAACTGTGAAAAAGAAGTTTAGACATAAGGATGCTACTAAGTATGCATTTTGGAAGGATTCCTGAAACTTCGAAGAGGCTAACTTCTATTACATGACAAACCTACCTAGAATCTCTGTTTACCTCTTTTCCTTGCCTTCCTTCCCAGCCTCCAGAATAGTGGCAGGTACAGTGAGCATTCATGTTTACTTTCTTTGATTAAACTTTAAGGAAAAAAATTGGGGCAGCTTTCAATTTTCTTTTTTTTTTTTCATTTTCTTTATTTTGGGGGGGAGGCAGTACCGGGGATTGAACCCAGGGGCATTCTACCTCCAAGCTACACCCCCAGCCCTATTTTTTATTCTTTATTTTGAAACAGGGTCTCACTAAGTTGAGGAGGCCTTACTAAGTAGCTGACACTGGCTGCAAACCCGGATCCTCCTGTCTCAGCCTCCCGAGTACTGGGATTACAAGCGTGCGCCACCACGCCCAGCTTTTTTCTTCATTTTCAAATTTGTTATTAGAGAAAAAGTTACTGTGTTTTATGAACTCTACACATGAGTTAATCAAACTTAGCTTTAATGATAATCTGAATCTTTTAGAATTAATAAATGTTAACTTTAAATGATCTCAAGAAAAGGAAATTTTTCAGTTTTTCTAGGAAATGAATTTTTATGACCTAATCTCATAATCAGATTTATTATTTTAAACACATAAGCTGTACTTACTATCTTTAAAAAAAAAACTCCTGCCGGGCATTGTGGCACACGCTTGTAATCCCAGTACTTGGGAGGCAGAGATTGGAGGATCCGGGTTCGTGGCCAGCCTCAGCTACTTAGTGAGGCCCTCTGCAACTTCATGAGACCCGGTTTCAAAATAAAGTATAAAAAATAGAACCAGGGGTGTAGCTTGGAGGTAGAACGCCCCTGGGTTCAATCCCCAGTACCGCAAAAAAAAAAAACTCCTAATATAACATTCTTATTTTCCTAACACATTAATTCTCCTGGACTGAACTGTTTTCCTGTGGTACATGCTACTTAATCCTGTTATCCAGTCCATAAATTCATTAAAGTATAAAATTTTTATACCTCGAAGGACCTAAGCAATTATTTAATTCAAACCCATTCTACTACAAATGATAAAATAGAGCTGCAAAGATCAGTCTATCCAAAGTCATAATCTCTCTACGAAGTAACTCAAAACCATATCTCCTAACTGCAAACCTAGTGTTCTTTATTATTTTGGTCCCCAAAGTAGAAACTGAAATTTAAAAAAAGAAAAAATAGCTAGATGTGGTAATTGTGTAATCCCAGTACTTGGGAGGCTGAGACAGGAGGATTGCAGATTCCAGGTCAGCACGCAGTAATTTAGCGAGACCCTGTTTCAAAATAAAAAAATAAGATAGGGGTGGGGGTGTAGCTCAGAGGTAGAACACCCCTGGGTTCAGTCCCCAGCACCACTCAAAAAAAAAAAAAAAACTAGTTACTTTATAATATATGAGGACTTTTCAGTTTCAAGTCAGAGAAATCCAATTCAAAGTAAGCTTGAACAAAAGGATTTTATTGACTTATATAACCTTAAAGCTCGGGCCTGGCTCTAGATATTCAATAGGTGTTAAGAATTTCTCTCTCTCCCTCCTCTTCTCTGCTCCTCTTCTCTCTTCTTTGTATGCTTTATTTTCAGACAGGCTCTGCAAGTAATGGCAAGCTATTGTTCCTAGTACCTTCTGGTTTGCATTCTAACTATTTTATCAACTGAAATGAAAAGAGAACGACAATATAATAGAAAATTCCTAGGTTGGGTTCTGATGTCCCTGGGCTGGATGTATGCCCATTTCTGAACCTAACATTCTGACCAGGGAATGGGATTCTCTGCTTGGGTTGTGTATCTGAAGCTAAAGAATAAGGATCTAATATTCACAAACCACAGGGAGAATGATAGTTTCTCAAAGAAAAATCAAGAAGGGAAAGGATGCTGGGCAGAGAGAAGAATATCGCTGACCAGTTTCACATTTATTCTCAAGGTTTCTGTGGAACATGTAGCTCTATTTAATATATAATGCATTAGTTTCACAGAACTGAAGCATAATACTTTAAATTTTGGAGATTCATCATAGATGGGAAAATGAGCTCAAAGGGGTTATGAATTCATTCAAATCACCTAGGTGATATGCTAGGACACAGGTAAAATCTTAGACTCATTCATGTTCAGGTTCAGATCCTGATTTTGAGTTAGGTAATTTTGTGCAGTGAGACTGTTTTCTTATCCTTAAAATAGAGGTGGTAATATCCATATCTATCTTGTAAAGTTGAAGTGGTGTTAGGAATGTGTATAGAATTTTGGCAGGTAGCTACAGTAACAACTGGTGTATATTGTTATTGTAATAATAGTCATTTCTAAGAGTCATATTTCTTCCTTGGTTGAATTACCTAGAATAATCTTACTGTGATCCTTCTGAAACATAGATTTCTAAGCATCAAGCAAACTGGATTATGTTGAGACATCTACATTATTTCTAGTTTAGAAGTGCCAATGAAGTTTACTAAAATAGAAAATTACTCTTTAACTAAGGAATCTATATTGTTACTTTATCTTGGCGAAGATGATCTGAGAGTATTAGTGCACAGAATATGAACAAACATTATATATCTTGTGTTGTCAAGATACATAAAGGTGATAAAATGAAGAAAAAATTGATAGAAAAGTAGTGGTAGTAGGACTCTTTAATATACTTAAAGGAGGCACAAAGTAAGTTATGTACATGGTTTAAATAGTATAATAAAACTAGCCCATAAAATGTATTTCTTTTTTCAGTCATCCACAAATGAGTTACCAAGATTAATAATTCATTAGACCATCTACCAAAAAAATCATCAGAAGTAGAAATTATATAAGACCCATTCCTTGATTATAATTCAGTGGAAGTATAATTTTTTTAAGTTTAATTCAAGTCTGCATGGAAATTTAAATAAGTTTTGAGTCAATGAGGAAATACACATTCATAATAGAGATTATTGAGATTAATAACAAGCAGAGATTAATACAAACAAAAATATAAATGAATGAATTAAGAAACAGTAAAGACTTTTTTTTCTTTTTGCCATACTGAGAATTGAACCTAGGGATGCTCTACCACTAAGCTAAATCTCTAGCCCTTTTTATTTTGAAACAAAGTCTCACTAAGTTGCCCAAGCTGGATCCTCCTGCCTTGGCCTCCCAAGTAGTGGGGATTATAGGTATATACCACCACGCCCAGCAGGAAACAGTAAACCATTTGAATTAGTAAATCCAGACACTGGTGATATGAAAATGCCAGTCAGTACATTTCTTTTAAAGCCAATCAAGGGAAAATAGAAAGGAGAGGGGAAAGGAAAAACAAGATGTTAAGTGTGAGAAAGGAGATAAAATTGTAGGGTGGCGGTGATACTAAAAATGTCCCAGGTGTAGCTGGGCTTGGTGGCACACGCTTGTAATCCCAGTACTTGGGAGGCTGAGACAGGAGGATCGCAGGTTCGCGGCCAGCCTCAGCTACTTAGTGAGACCCTGTTTCAAAATAAAGAATAAAAAAATAGGACTGGGGGTGTAGCTCAGAGGTAGAATGGTCCTGGGTTCAATCCCCAGTACTGCAAAAAAAAAAAAAAACAGGTGTTAGAAAATATGTAAAATATTGGTAGTGTGACTAATCTTACAGTTTTATAAAATTAATTCAGGGGTGGTATAAAAGGTAGATTGGAGAATAAATCAAAGGCTTGACAATCAGTTGTCTGTTGCAAAATTACAGGAAGAAACTGAAATAGAAAGGTCAGAGAAAATCAAGACTGATGTCCTGAGTGGTAGAGTCAAAATCTGGATTGTAGCAATTGAATAGAGGTATAAGAATCAAAGATGAGTACTCTAAATGAACTTTTAATCTTTGGTTTGTCTCCCATGGTGTGTGTGTGTATGTGTATGTGTGTGTGTGTGTGTGTGTGTGTGTGTGTGTGTGTACACAGAGTGCCAGGTGAACTTTTAGTCTTTGGTTTGTCTCCCATGGTGTGTGTGTGTGTGTGTGTGTGTGTGTGTGTGTGTGTACACAAGAGTGTCAGGTAGTTGATATAGTGCTGCTATACCTATCTCTGACCCCCATGTTGCTGTCTAGACCTTTGCCGCAGCGTTGGAGTTCCTTCTCTTTTCTATAACCCTGTGTATATCACAATTGTCTCTCAGCCATGTTTCCTTCTAGCAGGAAGAATGAAGTTCTGAAGTTTTTAATTTTGGTTGAGCTGGTTTGCCCAATGTTGACAGCTAGTCGATTCATGTGTTCTTTTCATGTTTGCCTAGCCCTTCTTGGTAAGGATGAACCAAGGATATAAACTCTTGCATTATAGGTATACCAGTCACTTGATACTTGAAAAAACTTCAATCTTTGAATACCTTTTATTATTGCATACAAACTTATACAGAAAATAGAAATAAAGAGAAAAATGTCTCTCATCTATTAAATCCCAGCAAATAATAACCTGACAACCTGGTCTTCTTTTATAGACTTAGATTCAATTTTAAAATTTTAAAATTTATTTATTTTAGTAGATAATAAATTCTCATAATTCAAGAAAGTATCTTTTCCACCCATCTTTCCATCTGCTGTTTTCTCCTTTAGCAGTTCTTTATTTTATCTTGATAAACATGAATGACAATTTGTTTCCCAAAGATGCATTAAATAATGTGGTGCTGTTTTAAGTTAAAATATTTTTAAACTTTCAGGATACTTTTTGTAACAGTTCTTCAAAGTAGTGCTACTTTAGTACTCTAAGAAAAATATGTACAAATAAAATTCTAGCTATTCCAAAATTATATTTTAAATACAGGTAGACGTTCTAAAACTATTAGCTGTATATCATTTGTAGTTTTAGCATGCTTTTGTTTAACTGCATTGGTGTTTGATCCTGTTAAGAAGGAAGAGTACATACTGTTTTTCTCAGTTTCCTGAGAAAATAAATTGATGTTTGTGTTTTGACTGTCAGCATTAAAATCTAAGCCTTCTGACTACCAAAGGTATGGTCTTTACACTGTGGCCAAAATCTGAAACTATTTATCATAATTTCAAATGGTTTAATACCCATTTTTCAACAGTTTGTATGTAGGGGTATATCATGGAATAAAATCATACTAATCTTTAAAAATGTACTGATAGTACTCTAGTAGATCCCTCCATACTTGAATTCAATATACCTGTGTTTAAGTTTAAATTCACATAAATGTGCTTTATGCCTTTCATGGGGGAAGAAGGATATTTGAGTTTTTAACACATTGGGGGAGTATAGATGCCAATAGAAGTTAAAGAAAAATATTGTGAATTGTTTTTCCACTTAAGTGTACTTTAACCATTTCCTGCAAGTCACTTTTAACTGTTAGATTTCTTAATGTTGTTTGTTATTTGCCTTTTATTTCTAAGTTGAAATTTTCTTAAGTCACGTTGTGTCATAGAAAAAAAGCCTTAGATAAGCATTCTGCTACCTCATTTATTCAACATCATTACTAAATGCAGCACATACATTAGATTTTATTTCTTTAGATAATTCAGGTTCCCCTTTAAATATCAGATGAATTATATATATTTTAAGCATTTGTTAGATTTAATATTTTCTAGAACTTTATTTTTCCTAGTTTCTTCAACAAAGAGATGTATATAGCCAGGGGCATCTTTAAAGGACCTCTGTTAGTGGGTTGTTGGATTCATTTATCACTGTATACTTCTGGTTTGGGGGGCTCTACGCCCAGCATTGTTTTTTGCTACTACTATTTCTGCCTCTTAAAGGCAGTATGCCTCTATTTATTTGCTGGTTCTGATATGCCTTTGCTTGGAAAGTAGGTAACCAAGCTTGTGAGTAGCTGTGTGTTTAATATGGATCCATAAATCCTTGTGGGAGCCTTAGGCTTAAAGAGCATATAGTTGTAGGGCAGAGAGGCCTTTGCCAATCATTTGGGAAATACAGTGGCCTTTGTTTACTGGGTTCGTGGGTCAGAGCATATTTGTGATCTTTAAACAAATGAAGTGTTATGATAATTGTATTTTGAGAAAGACATTATTCTAATATTTTCTCTGATTTATTCTTATTATTAAGCTGGATTTAAATATTAATCACTTAAGGTCAAATTTTTCATGTATATTTGTTTTTTAATGGGTACAACCCCATTATCATAGCAGTTTAGTGAAGTAACTATAATGGAATTTTTCTTTTGAATTTGGCTTCTCCTTTTTTTTTCTGTCACCAGGGAGTAACTATCCCCAGTCAGAGGCGCTATGTGTATTATTATAGCTACCTGTTAAAGAATCATCTGGACTATAGACCAGTGGCACTGTTGTTTCACAAGATGATGTTTGAAACTATTCCAATGTTCAGTGGCGGAACTTGCAGTAAGTGCTCTAAATGCTCATCCTTCGTGTGTGGGAACACTTCCTAACATATCTAGAAGTACATATAAAACTTTAGAAGAAATTTACCACATTTAAAATTTAAGCAGGAGAATATATTTCTGAAGAATCTGAATTAATTAAATGCTCCATTGGTCAGCTCATTGGGCCGAGGAAGCCAGTGACCATGATTTTTAATGTTCTTGAAGCCAAATAATCTTTATGAGGGAAATATTCTGTGATACAACCACTTAATGCAGCCCAAATTCTGAGCAGATGACTGAAAAACCTGGCCACCAGGGGTTTAGCATGAGAATGGTAGCAGGAGTCTTCAGTTTACTGGTCTTGGGGCAGGGGATCCATTCTTTCATCTTAGGAAGAGTAGGTATTTACAGTTACAATGATAGAACAGTGAAAAGGAAAGGTAGAAGTGATAAGACATGGCAGCAAGCCCACGTAGAATGAGCGAAGAGTAAGATTGAATTAGTGCATGGGGTGTTAGAGAAAACCTGGCTTTAGATCTGAGTTCCAACCCTAGATCAGTCATTGATGTACTGTGCAACCCCAGGCATACATCTACCCTTCTTTGAATGTGCTCAGCAAATAAATAGAGAGATTTTTAAATCTGAAACTTCCTGAATAAGTACAGATCACGTCATTGATGTCTGCTTCTAATTCAGTTCTCCCTCTTAGTCTACCTTACTCATTTCAGTCTTATTCTGCTTCTCTGCCATTCTTGGCTAGGATTCTTAGCTAGACTGATAGGAAGCTTAATACCTGGACCCAAAGCAGTTAATCAAGAGAGAATAAACAGAAGGAAGTATCATCCAGCCTTCGAAGAGACCAGGCTGTTGCCTCTTTTTTCTGTAACAAATAATATTGGAACTTGACGTTCTTAAATTTAAGTTTATTAATATTTAGAGTATAATTTTGTGATTTCTAGATAAGTTATCACTTCACTATTTCTTTTAATACCTCTAATTTCAGTCATAATTTGCAATGTTAGTAGTTTTAGTTTTTGCTTTAAGCTTTCTTCTTTTTTTTTTTTTTTTTTTTTGGTACCGGGGATTGAACGCAGGGGCGTTCTACCTCCGCGCTACGCCCCCGGCCCTATTTTTTATACTTTATTTTGAAACCGGGTCTCACGAAGTTGCAGAGGGCCTCACTAAGGAGAGAAAGAGAGAGAGAGAGAGATGGAGAGAGAGCGAAGAGAGCTGAGGCTGGCCGCGAACCCGGATCCTCCGGTCTCTGCCTCCCAAAGTACTGGGATTACAAGCGTGCGCCACCACGCCCGGCGAACTAAGCTTTCTTCTTGAAAATATTAATGTAATTTAAATTTTTCTATCAATAAATTAATTTATACCTAGAAAATTAATTTATTGATGTTGTTTATTCTTGTCAGATAGGCATGATCACCATCACCAGATCTTTTCCTTGTGTTTTAAGAGCAAAGCAACTTTATCAAAGACCATAGATTTATTAATACAACATATTGAAAGCTTCTAAGGAGCGTTATTAATACTTTCTTTCATCTCGATACAATTTTTAAAGTTACTGAGTGTAAGGTATGAGGCTGTTGGAGGTGATTAACATGGGAACTTAACAGATTGATAGAGGATGAAGGAAAAGGAAGAAAAAAACTGAAGCTCTACCTATAGTATAGGTATCGGTGTAAGAGCCAATTGGAAGGTATTATGAAGATAATAAGGTAGAGAGAACATTCAGTTCAGAGTCTTTTCTCCTATAATTATTTTCACATTGGCCTCTCTAGGAAAGATTTCTTGTCAGTTCTACTCTGCCTGCCTATATTTAAGTCCTGTTTTGTTTTCCTGGTCTCACAATATTGCATTTACATTTCCAGACTTAAAATTAATAACCACTGAAATATTTTCCATCTTTCCTAATTTTCTAGATCCCTGTTTATGTTATGATATTTAATGCTATGTATTGAAATTAGTAAAATACAAGAATAATGAATCTGAGATTTGGAGACATAAATATTAATATTTTGGTTTTAAATGTATTTTAAATCTGGTGAAAGTGAACTTTTCACTTGTTAAATGGGAGGGTGTAAGTATAAATTATAAATGGTATATTCACTAAAAGTTTTGGGGCCCGGCATGGTGGCACTAACCTGAAATCCCAATTCTTGGGAGACTGAAACAGGAGGATCACAGGTTCGAGGACAACCTCAGCAACATAGTGAGACTTTCAGCAACCTAGTAAGACCCTGTTTCAAAACAAAAAATAAAAAGGACGGGGGATATAGTTCAGAAGTAGAATGCCTGTGGGGGTTCAATTGCAGGAAAGGAGGGAGGGAGAGAGGGAGGTTAGTTTTAGAGGTTGTCAAATAGTTTCATGATGGAAGTCCACCAGCTCTTTACTAAACATTGGAGAAAGAGCACAGTTTAGATTGGCATTAAATTTGAAGGAAATATCACAGGCAATAGGAAATAACTTTAACTGAAGCACCTCAGAAGGAAATAAACTGAACAAGAAATGTAATGACAAAGAAGAGAATAGGAAGGGAATGTGTGACTGTTAGAGGATCTTGAATGGGGACATCAGACTTGATTTGATAAATGCTATAGTGTCCTGACAATACTAGATGTTAAGCCATGTTTTTAAGGACAGTTGTATAGAAAGTTGTGATCGCAGAAGGAAAAGATAGTGGAAAGGAAACTGGTCGTGTGCCCTGCCTAAAGCCAGGTGTGCTAGGGCAGTCAAATGGGATTTGTTTTTACTTGGCTATTTATATCCAAGTTTGTGTCAAAGTTTTGATCCTTCTCACGTAGATGATTCACAGAAAGGAGAAGAAAGAAAAGTGACTCTGAGATTTGGAGACATGAATATTAATGTTTGAGTTTTAAACATGTTTTAAATCTGGTGAAAGTGAACTTTCACAAGAAAATACTCAGCAGGTACTAGGGTGTTGGTTCAAATCCAGGTGAGAGAGAATGTTTAGTATTTTGGGAAGCAATAGGAAAAAGTAATTAGCCTTTTGTGCAGATATGGTGTGGGGTTAGGGGAGAACAGCTGGGAGCAAAGCAGAGGATGAGGACGGAGACAAGGGGAAGGACAGCTCCAGTCCAAGAGGAAGAAGGGATCCATGAGGAAAACAAAAGTAATGGTGGAAGATAACTTCTGCCGAGTTGTCGGGGTTAGCAACCTTTTTCTTACTTGATTATTAATATTTCTCTCTCTATATATGTATATATATTCTCTCTATATATGGGGGGAGAGACTTATATATGTATATATATATAGAGAGAGAGAAGAGAGACATATATATATAGAGAGAGAGACAAGGAAATTTAGTTTTGATTTTATTAAGTATAGTTCTTGTCATTTCTTTAGGACATAATCATATCAAAGGGTATATATCAGAACTGTATCTTAGAAGCTGGGTGTGGTGGTGCATGCCTGTAATCCCAGTACTTGGGAGGCTGAGACAGGAGGATCTCAGGTTCACGGCCAGCCTCAGCTACTTAGTGAGGCCCTCTGCAACTTAGCAAGACAATATGTCTTAGCAAGACAATGTTTCAATAGCATTTCCCTTTTTGGGGTGACTTTTTCTCACGATAAGACTGACTAACCCCACATTCTTTTATCAGACATCCTGTTTATTATGTGGTTGCTAATATTTCTTTAGGTATTACATGGGTAAGCCAGTAGGTGTTCATTAAACAGAGAATTTCATTTAGCTTGGTTTGGCTTTGCCTTGTTCTGTTATTGATCACATTGATAAAAATATGAGACTTTTTATTCATCCTTAAGGATAATGCCTTTTGGTGCTGAGAATTTTATGTCTGTGATATATATATTTCTCATATACTTTATACAAGCTTATATTTCTGTTTGTGTTGACATATTTCCTTCAAGACCCACTTTTTATCTCCTAAGGTTAATCAATGGACTTTTGTGTTTTAATTCTTTAATATACTACAAATGAATTAGGCTTTGTCAAATTATTTAGGTAATTTGAAGTTTTAAAGTCATAGAATCTTAACATTCATTAGTCTTTTATTTCTGTCATTAATAGCATTAGCTATAAATGAATTTATGAGTAGGTCTAAAAAATAAAACATGAATCTTTTTCTTTCCCACCCTTCACCACCTTTTAGTTGAATTGCTAACTAATTATTTTAAAATAGACATAGGCCAAAGCCAAGATGGTTGTTGATGAAAATGGAGTGTCTGGGGGAGAAGGGAGGTGGAACTGCAGTTTTCATTTGAGGTCTGCTGCATTTCTTTGCAGACATCTCAAATCCCTTCCTGTTTCTCGTGATGGTGACTTTATACACCTTTAAGATAAAGTATGGGCTGGTTATTTTTTATTTTTGGCACATGCTAAAGTGTTCAAAATACTGCAGCAAATATGTTTTATAAGTTACCATTTATACAGTTCATAAATGTGCCAAAAATTCTTAAAATAAATTTTTATTCTTAAATTTGTATTAAGAGTTTTAGCATAATTTTAATGTAAAGTCTTGACTTTAATATACCAGTAGAAGTCTAATCTTGGAACTAGATCATGAAATAGGATTGACTTTCATACCACTAATAGAAGGTTCAAATTGGAGAAAACCTTACATTGAATATATTTTTGGCCTAATTTATTTCCATCGATTCATTATAGATCAGGAGTACTTATGCAGAGTTACCATTTTGTGTGAATTGCTGATAATTGATTTTTAAAATAGTTTTTGACAGTTTGACTGCTGAAGGCATTTCCTGTGAAATGATAATAGTATATATTTAACCATGCAGATCCTCAGTTTGTGGTCTGCCAGCTAAAGGTGAAGATATATTCCTCCAATTCAGGACCCACCCGACGGGAAGACAAGTTCATGTACTTTGAGTTCCCTCAGCCATTGCCTGTGTGTGGTGACATCAAAGTAGAGTTCTTCCACAAGCAGAACAAGATGCTAAAAAAGGTTTGTACTTTACTTTTAATGGGAAAATTATCAAAATAGCCATACCTTGAAGAGTTAACCTCAGATCTTTTGCTTAACACCTTTGGTCAGGCAGAAATCATTCTGTAAAGAGAGATTAAAAGATGTATTTTATGACTGACATTTAATGAACTAGGGCTTGTTTTCTGTTAGATCTGCAGATACTTTTCTTACTGTGGTATCCACTAAACATTACAATGATAAATAGGCATTGTTAACATGTGGTTAGTTTTCCTTAACTTGGGTTATGCGAAGAAATTTTGTAAAAGTATTAAAGATTAGCTCAGTGTGTTGGTGCATGCCTGTAATCCCAGTATTGGGAGGCTGAGGCAGAATTGCAGGTTTGAGGCCAGCCTCAGCACTTAGTGAGACCCTTAGCAACTTAGTGAGACCCTGTTTCAAAATAAAAATTTTTTAAAAAGGGGGTCTGGAGGTGTAGCTTGGAGATAGGATGCCCCTGGGTTCAATCTCTCCAGTACCAAAAAAAAGTATTATAGATTGTATACATATCCCCACTCAGTCAGTTATAATCCTCTTTAAAAGGATGGTTAATTTACTGAGAAGAAATTAGCATGGGACCATAAGTTTAAAAAATTTTAGGCCTAAAGGTAGCAATAAGATCTGTTCTGTGGTCTTATGTAATAAAACAAACCACTTTCCCCCCATTTTGGTTTATGTTTCTTGAGAACAGATTATTTTATATTTAGTTTCCCCACATTTACTGAGTATTTAGTTTTTTAGTTAGGAGAGAAATCGTTTTGAAGAGGAAGTAATAAAGAATGAAAAAATGTGTTGTTATTTAAATATGCAGGTTTAGAAAGTTGAGGTTTGCATTTTACTGAGCTATATTTAGAGAAGGCAAGAGCTCAGTTGTAAAAGTATCTTGGTTTACAGTATTAGATTTAAAGTGAGTCTTAGGTGCAAGATTTTTAGGTAGTGATGGAAGAAAAGCACTAACTTTGGTGTTCCTGCCTTGTTGAACATACTAGATTTTTAGACATTGTCAGAAATAAAATTGATTTAGTTTTCTCAATTTTTAGTTTTTTTCTTTTAACAGAAAATAAAAGGAAGTTTCGTTTACTACAAAAAATTTAGGCAGTATTTTGACTTATCAAAAAATATATAATTTTTTTATCCAAAACCCAAGTAGCTAGAAAAAAAATCACAAAATGTTAAATTGATATTTTTCACCAGAAACATTTTCTGCCTCTTGTGTATAAATAAAAATTAAATATATCTCTATAGCTTTGAAATAATATTCTTTGAGAATCCAAAAAGTCTTAGCAGTGTTTCAAATTTAAGATAATTAGCAGGTTTTTGTTGTAGTTGTCATTGTTTCTCCAATTTATTATAAAACTCAGGTATACATAAAATTTTCTTTTTTGCCTTTAAAAATGCACACCTGCCTCATCATTTTCCCAAACCTTTAGGAGTGTGTTAATTTTTCAGTTTTTATCATCTGTACTTTACATTAATACATGTAAAAGTAAAATTGAATATTTATATTTGTATATCTTGGATTATCTGACATAAATTTTCATTTTATGTGATTTCTCCTGTCTTATCTAAATGTCTGCTGTGATTTAAATGAGAACAGTTTTAGTGTAGTCAGTACACATGAGGAATCCACATTTTTAGAAATTTAAATATCATTAGCTTATTTTCCTTTGACTAAGTAAAACATAATTACTAACTCATTGACTTTGAAGTTAACAGTTTTTTTAAAAAGACTTATCATGTATCAGATTGCCTTGCTAGGTACCATTAAAAGATAGAATGTAATTTAATAAATAAGATCCTTAAGAGTCTTATCATGTTCTTGGGAGGAAAATAACAAAACTTGAAGATAAATTAGAATAAAAGGTTTAAATAGTAAAGTACCAGGTAAGATGTCACAAGGCTGCACATCTGTAACTGGATGACCATACAGGCTTAACTTTATGTCGCTCACCCCCCCACACCCCATTTTATTCTGAACATTTTCAAGCATACATGGTCATGTAAGAAAGTGAAACCACTTAGGTTTTTATGACTGTAGAAGTAAAGATAAATTTGCTATGCTTCATTAGGGAAGTTGTATTAACCTTCCAAGAACTTTTATTAAAGTAAAATATCTGAGTTTTGTTTATGCCTACACATACATTAACTGAAAACATTTTTAACCCATTTTATCCCATTGTCCCAGATGTGGACCACCTGTAAAAATGTAAATATAGTATATACTATATAATTATATACTAATATTAATTAATATAATACACATAAGCTCTAGATTATGATTTCCAACCTACTTTAATGCACCTGTGTCATCTTCATTGAAATATTTGCAGAATTGGAAATTTGGTACTTAATGGGTTAAAGCTAGTATTGGACTAGAATGGAGGTACTTATGATTTTAAGACAAAAGTAAGCTATTACATGAGACTATATCTGTGGTCTAAAATTTAAATGAAAGAAAAATCATAGTGAAGAAGAATACAATAGCTAACCCACAGATTGTGCTTACCTTTATTCAAATATCAAATAATACAGATTATTTTATTGACTTCTTGGGGTAAATAGGTGATACATTCTTCTTTCTTAAAATATAAAAAATTAGTCATTTCTTCTTTTTTCCTTTTTAGGACAAAATGTTTCACTTTTGGGTAAATACGTTCTTCATACCTGGACCAGAGGAAACCTCAGAACGAGTAGAAAATGGAAGTCTATGTGATCAAGAAATTGATAGTATTTGCAGTATAGAGCGTGCAGATAATGACAAGGAATATCTAGTACTTACTTTAACAAAAAATGATCTTGACAAAGCAAATAAAGACAAGGCCAACCGATATTTTTCTCCAAATTTTAAGGTCAGCTAAAGGGCATTTTGGGGTGTTGATGGTGACATGCATGTGCATGTTTGTGTGTATGGGTGTGTGTGTGTGTGTGTGTGTGTATTTGAGGTGTATAGCTGAAGAACGTGTTTGACTCATTTTTAAACTAAATTATGTACTATTTAGAAGGAATGTGTATGTAGCAGTAGCCTGTAAGTTTCTAATGAAATACTAGAATATACACAGACTCAAAAAAAAAAACCTACATTTTCCTTAGCCTAGTATTTTTTGTGTTGTTTGGTGAAATCTAAGGTAGAGGTGTAGAAAAGGGGTTGAGTATGAAGTAGGAATGGGAGGAGAAAGAAAGGGAAGGAAGCTCAGTCATTTGGGAGTGAATCCTGTGGAGTGTTTTTACCACGTCCACTCTTTTCTCCCCTTCAGTTGATTTTCAAGTCCACAGAGTGATCTTAAAAATAGATAGGATTGTTTCACTCCTGTTAACGTTTCTTAAATACCTTGTAAATACTACAAGGACCTGCATAACTTAGCACAGACCTACTTCCTACTTCCACTGTGGCCACATCTCCTCCTTATCTCCTGAGATGCAGGCACAGTGGTCTTGCTTCAGTTTTGCAGACTGCTACCCTTCTGCCCCCAGTTTCCACCTCTTTTCCTTCTCCCTGTACCTTTCCACCCCAGCCTTTCTCCTGACCCTTACATGGCCGTCCTCCTATTTCCATCCTTAGCTTCAACTCATCTGCTCTGAAAGGCATTTTCTGACTGTCCTCCCATTGTTCCCCTTTTAAAACTGTTTCTACTTCCTCATATTGTCCTGGAATTTGACTTTCTTCGTTTTTGTTGATAGTGATGTGTGTGTGTGTGTATACATATGTATTTCTAATTATAGACAAGAATTCTTCAGGTTAAAAAATCTGATTTGTAAACATTCCCAAATGGTTGTTTGCCATTTTTCTCTCATTTTCCTATTTCTTATTCTACTTTATTTTTCTCTGCTTCCTTTTAACATACCTTTTTTCTTTTTTTATTTCTTCTTATTTTTGTCATTCTATTTTTATAACACATAACAAACCTAACAATAGCTTATAAGCATAAGAATATTGCTAGTAATACTTAAAATGGAGAGGGAGATCTACATAGTTTATAAATAAAAATAGATCTAATATTAAATGCTTTGGGATCTGAAATTTCTTTTGTTTAGAAGTTCCCTTTAGAATCTATAGGTTTCCATCTTCTTTTCTCTAAATCTGCATTTTTCTTAACTGTCTTCTTTGTGTGTGTGGTACTGGGGATTGAACCCAGAGGCATTTTACCTCTGAGCTGTACTAACCCCAGCCCTATTTTTTTTTTATTTTGAAACAGGGTCTTACTAAGTTGTGGAGGGCCTCACGAGGTTGCTGAGGTTGGCCACGAGCCTGTGATCCTTCTGTCTCAGCCTCCCAATTACTGGGATTACAGGCATGCGCCACCACGCCCAGCTAACCATTATCTTTTAAAATGTTTTTCCCTCTAGTTTTATTGTTTTCTATTTTAGTATTACCACAAGTTTTATATTTGTGATTACAAATAAAAACTATTTTAGTTATCCATAAACAAATATGTCATATTATGGAAAGAGCTATGAAAAATAGTAATCTTGTTGGTTTTTAGCTAAGATGGTAGAGAAGACCTGGTCAGTGAATGACATTTAAGCAGAGGCCTAAATGAGAGGAGCTATACAAATATCTGGGGAAAGAGGGAAGAGTAGATAGATGCAAAAGCCCCAAGAGAGTAATGAATTTGGTATATTTGAGTAACATCTGTCATTTTGACTTTTAAAAGAGAGTGGATGAGAAAAATGGTCCTGGTGTGGAGACACATTAGTATTTTTAGCATAAGAAAGATATAAACTGAATTTTGTCTTTAAATGTTTACTCTGTCCTCTCCCTTCAAATATAGACTGATAAGGAAAGTAGGGAGAGGGGAGAAATGGAAGCTGGGAGTCAGTTAAGAGGTTGTTGGCAGTGGTATAAAACATTCTGGTGCAAGCCAGGTGTGGTGGCACACACCTATATTCCCAGTACTTGGGAGGTTGAGACAGGAGGATCACAGTTTCGAGGTCAGCCTCAGTGACTTCATGAGACCCTGTTTCAAAATAAAAAGTAAAAGCTGGGTGTGGTGGCGCACGCTTGTAATCCCAGTACTTTGGGAGGCGGAGACTGGAGGATCCGGGTTCGCGGACAGCCTCAGCTCTCGCTCTCTCTCTCTCTCTCTCTCCTTAGTGAGGCCCTCCGCAACTTCGTGAGACCCGGTTTCAAAATAAAGTATAAAAAATAGGGCCGGGGGCGTAGCACGGAGGTAGAACGCCCCTGCGTTCAATCCCCGGTACCGCAAAAATAAATAAATAAATAAATAAATAAATAAATAAATAAATAAATAAATAAAAAGTAAAATAGGACTGGGAGTGTAGCTCAGTGGTAGAGTGCCCCTGGATTCAATCCCCAGTACCAAAAATAAATAAATAAATACAATATTTAGGTGGGAGATGGTGTTTACTTGACCTAGAATAGTACTAGTGAGGGTGGCTCCACTCTCAGTCTCAGTTGCCCTTTAAACATGTTTGTTACAGTACTTAAAAGTGAATCTGTTAAAAATGCATATTTCACTAAGTAATTTAAGATTAGTCATAAGTATGGATTTTCATTGTTAATTTTCTTTCTCTAGGTGAAGCTGTACTTCACAAAAACAGTAGAGGAGCCATCAAATCCAGAGGCTAGCAGTTCCACTTCTGTAACGCCGGACGTTAGTGACAATGAACCTGATCATTATAGATACTCTGACACCACTGACTCTGATCCAGAGAACGAACCTTTTGATGAAGATCAGCATACACAAATTACAAAAGTCTGATTTTTTTTATCAAGAGGGATAAAATAACAAAACAAACTTGAATAAACTGAAAATGGACCTTTTTTTTTTAATGGCAATAGGACATTGTGTCAGATTACCAGTTATAGGAACAATTCTCTTTTCCTGACCAATATCGTTTT